>CM075853.1:81352683-81606113 GCA_037975125.1 Latrodectus hesperus
ATGAGATCATAAAGTTGTGTGACATAGTAATTCTGTATCCCCATCATGGCATGGAGTAATGAACATAGTGCATTTACTGTAGAGGCTTATTTTTTCAAACAATAGTTCCGTTATTTCAAATCCCACAGCTGGCTATAAAACAGACCTCTATTAATAAATCATATAAGGAATTTGAAGTATTTAAAACAGTCTCTATATTAAATATATTAGTCAGTTCTATATTAAATTTCTATAAGTAAATACAAATATGTATATAATGATGATAGACGTGTATATTTTAATCACTATAAATTAAACAGCATATATAAATTTGGAAAGACAAATACAAAATTTAAATCTCGAACAATCTTAAGTTATGAAAACAAAAGTAAAGAACAAATACAGTTCAATATACATGACATGACTTCAAATACAAAATAAATGAGATATAAATCCACACAAATCGTAATTTTCCAGCCACCTCAGTTGGAGAAACCAGAATTTTTGTTTCTACAAATAATGATTGGAAGATACGATAATTTAAATTTCCGGAGTCATTGTGTACATATATATATATAGGGCATATGTTATTTCAGTCAATATAGTGAGTGTTGTTAAACTGCCAAAAACATGAAAACAACACCAAAAAACGGGTAGATTTAGACTTTGGATATCATTCATGCACAACCATAAACAATAATGACCGATATACTTTGTTAATATAACGTTGTAACAAACGTCCACTAGCAACATAATAAAGATTTTGAATTAAATTATTTGAGATATGCTTATTGAGTGTGATACTTGCTCATGTGTATACCAAAGGTGAGTATTCTGCAGAAATTAAAAGTTTTCTTGTCCGTTGACACCTAACAGTATGGATCTCTGCACATCGGGATAGTAAGAATGATCGAAATTTGCATTGCAATTTCTATAGTATTTTTAACAACCAATATGGTATAGTTAAAAAGATTTTGCACTTCTTTTTCGTATTGAGCTCTTTAAAATGAAATAAAAAATCTTTTAAGACATTAAGCCCATAATCCATCCTGAGAAGATTTTCAAGAAAACATGTCACGTGATATTGTTAATTTATTGATTTGTAAAAGAAATTCGCTTGCATGCCAAAAGTGAGAAATGCGAAGATAAAAAAATCATCGTTTCTAAACTTATCACAGTTACACTCTTTATATCCCAGTTGTTTTTATCAAGAGAACCAATATAATATAAATTTGTTATAAATGAATTCCTGACAAGATTACGTCATTAATATATCTTGTTGTTGTTGCTTATCCTCCATGTCTGACGGAGTCAGACTAGATCTACGAGTTCGTTGACTGTAAGGAAGTCGAAGACTAAAAGAGGATTGCTAAAGAGATCCTCCTTAGAGAGACCCATGCAATCCAAAAGATGCTCAGGAGAAGCCTGATGATTTTGGTACTTGGTGCAGGTGACGAAAGTTTTCCTGCCCTCGTTGAAAGTGAGGCACTTAATATGATCGCTAGCAAGTCTTGAGAGAACAGTCCGGGTACGTCTGTCACACAGGAGGTCAAGCGACAAACTCGGTTTTGATCCCATGTACCAATTATGGGTGGGGGTGTTTTCCACTCCTCCGAGATTTTTGATTTTTCCCGGGAGTATAACTCCAGAAAAGTAAGTGTGGAAGAGGGAGTATTTGAAATCCTGCAACCCTCCTGAGCAAGATTATCGGCCATTTCATTCCCGTGGAGATTCACATGTGAAGGTAATATATCTGAGCTATATAAGCTAAGTCACTCCTGAATATTTTGGGACAACAATCCCCGAATCGGTAAATATTTGTTCGAATTTTTCGCTTCTGAAAAGTAGTTCTCCTATGTGAGTCTCTTCTCATGTTTAAGTCTTTTTCTGAAATTTTATGAGCACAAAATTGAAAATATCAAATAAAATAGGAAATGTTATTTTAAGTATGTTATGATGACAAAGGCATGCTTATAGCTTGTTTAATGTTGTCTATATCGTAGTTGTGTAAATCGTTGTTTATATTCCATTTTATTAGAATTCTATAATTATTTTATAATAAGTGTCATTTCAAAAGTGAGATTAACAGAAATGCATTGTAATATTTCTTATGAAAATATTCGTGAAAGGCCATAAAATAGTGATGTATATGTATAAATGGTTTGTTATAAATAGTATTATGAATTATCGTAGATCTTGATATTTCCATTGTGAGAAATTTTCTTCTTCTCAAATATAATGGTAAATAAAATTTTTAATGCATATTGGTTCCTGAATTAAAAAACAAAATAGAATAATCTACATATATATTTTTTATCATAAAGGAAGATTATCTTCAGTCACAGATCTAAATATGATTTCAGAAATTAAAAGCAAGCTAATATTCCATCTTTTATTCCTGAACGTTATTATTTTTAATAATTAATATTCATATATTTTTGAAACGAATTTACTCTGGAATTTTAAACAGTAAAAGAAAATGAAAAAGTTATATATCGTAATTTAGAAATTTTAAATGAAACTAAATTTAAAACTTTCAGGAGAATACTGTCTTGTGTCGGTTATAATATCTTTGATATATAAATTGGATCAAACACCTGCTAATTTTAGATAAATTTATTGACGAGAAAAACTCAAATGATTCAGCATGGCAATTAGTGGAACTGATTATGCTTAAAAGAATCTTTGAAACACATCATACATGAAAAATGGATTAGAATAAAAATTTCAATTTGGGCGTTCAGTGGCTGAGTGGTCAAAGGCATCACTGCTAATCGCTTGAGAGCGTAGGAGTGTGGGTTCGATTCCCACCGTGGCCCTGGGTGTTTTCTTCGTTATTCTTCTGTGGTTGTACATCTGTCATTGTGCTATTTGTCCTATTATCGACGAAGACTTACAAGTGGATCTCAAGAATCAAGCATACAAGTCTGAATGTATGTAATGTAATAAAATAAATAAATAATAAAATTTCACTGTTTAAGCTAATAAATTGCATTTTTTTTTTCATTCAGTTCAAACACATTTTATGAGAAAAACAGAGTGCATCAGTTTTTAAACATTTGATCTTTTCAAAAATGAACGTTTCCTAAATGTAGAATACCTCTATAATTTTTAAATTAAAAATGTGGTAAAATGGAATTTTTATTCAAGGAAGGCATGTTTCGAAACATATTGATTCGTATTGTTTCTGGAATTTGTGTTTATTCACACTTCAAAATATCGCTTTTAACTCAGAGTATAGAATTTTTCAAATTCTAAATATTAAAAATTTTATGTTAATGTTTCAAAATCTCAACTTTTTTGGACATATATGATAAAAACTGTCAATTTATTTATAAACTTTTGTTAGCACTAATAATTGGCTTTTAATATTTAATCTTTCAGAATGTATGAATAGTGTTTGGTGTTGTTATTGTATACAATTTGTGGTGATTATTTGCAATTCTGTATGAAAATATGAATTGCAACTTGTCAATATACTTTAGAAAAAGAATTTTTACGTTAGATTTCAAACTAAACAGTTCTGAACTATTTTGTAATATGTGAACAAATCATACTGGAATGTAGAAATATACTAAAATATAATTATCACATGAAGCAATATGTGAAAATCTTATACATTTTAAAATTACAGGAAATTTACAGATTTTAAACAAATTAATTTTGAAAATTTGATCAAAATCTTTTATCGAACAAAACTAATTTATTAACTAAAATCTGAAATCTGTGAATTGTATCGAAATTTTATCAATGTACGTTAATTTTAAAAAGCAAATTTGCCGATATCAGAAAATGGTACCAAATCTGACAAATAGCTTCTATCTTCAGATTCATTTGTATGTGTGTATTATTTATACATCATAATTAGTATTATTCAGTAGTATACATTCATATATTTCATTCATTCTTGAATAATACCTAATAGTTGAAATTACAATCACTTGTTGTTGTCGTGTGGCAGCTAGGCTGGCAATATAGGGTGCGCTGCTCCACTTTTCCAACTTTGCCCTATTTTGGTGTGGAGTCCGACTTCCTCAGTACACACATGCCATAGAGACCCGCTTATACGGTAGGCAACCATTCACTCCACATTAATACAAGGAAAGGACAAAGACAGGATAAATAGAAAGAGAAAGTACTTCCATGCCCTAACTGGGATTCGAACCCAGGACCTCCCTATCCGTAGTCAGGGACTCTGACCACTAGACAGGGCGAGCGGCTACAATCACTTATGTTAACCGTATATTTTTGTAGATTCCCAATTCATATTTATATTTGGATTTAAGTATAGCTTTGAGTAAAAATTGAATAAGGTGAATACTTACTTCCTGCTAAAAACGTCTATCAATAATAATATCGAACTAGCAATTTGTGTTTACACACGTATATAATTCTGTTTTAAGACATGAAAATGCAATACTTTTAATTAAATCTTATGCTGAAATATTTTTGACAAAAGATAATCAATAGTATTTTAATTAATGTATATGAAATATAGGAATTTAGGATTAATATATAAACTTCATTTTTTTAAAATTATTTTTCATTTTGTGGTAATTTTTCTAGTAGCCCGAGAAATTCTTATGTTGTTGAAAAAGAAAGCGAAAAATAATTGTATGAACAGACATATAATGAATATTTTGAAAAAATACTGTTTTGCAAATGTTTTAATAAATCCTATTTTAATTTCCTTTTCGTTCATCCGTGTTAGACACTGACTTCATGCTCCAATTAATAACATAAAAAAAGATTTATAAACTACTGTCAAAAATATTAAGAAATATAAATAGTTCTTTAATATTTTGAAATTAATTTGTATAATAATACTTTATATAATAATAATTCTGTTTTAAGACACACACATATGTATTTATATAGCATTTTTAGTGAAAACACATATTTAGTTGACATTGAAGTACTGAATTCTTCGAAAAAAATATTTATGTAAATTACTTTCAAAGTATTAAGAAATGATTTATATTCCTAATATTGTGTTTCTAGTATTGTATTCTTAATCATTAATAAATATATATTTTCTATCGTTATTTTTCACTCGAAAGCTTTCAGCTGACCATTGACTGTCTTCTTTTGTGAGATTTAATTTCGCGCAACTGTAGTTATGTATATTTATATTGTATAATAAATACTTTTATTGTGAAAATGCATGTTGCATATTCATGAAATATCTAAAATATGTAACAAATTTTCAAAAAGAGTATTCTTAACAATAATTTATTGTAATTAACCACAAACTCAAATTTCAAATTTTTTTTTACAAACTGATAGAAATTTGTAAATCCATGTAATTTAATCCTGTTCTAAAATACAAGGGGAGAAAGTGATGCAAATTCACAAAGGTTGCCATACAGTGGGTATACCATCTTCACCCAGAAACCGTAGGGAACGAGAAACACACACAAAGAGAATGGCGAACGTCGATGAATCAGGATTCGAACCTGGGACCTACTGCTTCAAAGTTAGGGAAGCTAACCTCTCTGTCATCGGTCGACACAAAAGAAATATATAATGATCAATTTTAAATCGCAAAGGATACAGATGAAGACAAAGCTACATCATTTACTATTACTTGTATCAAATAACGAAATCATCATTTGATTTGGAGCAGTTTATACCAAGTTTAACAATATATTGCAGTGGAGGAATATTAAATGCATGACAATGTTTTTTGCATTGACTCAAATAAGTGATATATTAATGTGTCCGGATTGAATTGGCCATCTTCTATCTCTTTCTCTCTCTCTTTCTGTATATATGTATATATATATATATATATATATATATATATATATATATATATATATATATATATATATATATATATATATAATTTTAGACAGAATTATAAAAATACTTAAGTTCAAATGAATATGTATTTATTGAACATTGAGCAGTTGAAAAACATGATTGCAAATAAAATTCTTTTTGAATTTTAATAATCTAAAATTGCTTTACCGATCATTTTTTGTCTTAAAATAATCATTTAACAACTGCAGTAATGTTTCCTCTATAAGATTATAAATTGACATAAGACAGAAAAGCATTTTTTAAGACATTATTAAGCGAAAGATTAACATATGTGCTTACATACACTTTCTTTTTTTATATTCGAAACCTCACCAAATTTGGAGCATAAAGTTTTTTGTAAAAATATATGCTATGGGACAAATGAATCATACAATTTTAAATTTTCAAAATAATTTCCAAAATTAAAAGTCATTCGTCAGCATTTAAGATATATTTGATCTTCATTGTATTCTAGTTTTTATAGCTATATTATTTTACATTTTGATATAATCAAGGAATTAAATAATAAATCTATACAATGTAATCCTTCAAGCGCCTGTGCATGTTAAAATTTTCATAGCCTTCAGTGTCTTATAGGAGAATTCTAGCTCAGATATGGGTGACGTCATTTAATTGAAGCTTAAATTACGAGGTTTTCGAACGAGTGCAAGCTTTAATTGGTAGAAATAAGCAGCCGGAAAAGTAGATCAATAATAAATATTTGGTATATATATATATATATATATATATATATATATATATATATATATATATATATATATATATATATATATATATATATAAAAGGATTGTGTGTGTAAATACTATATATATACTGAAAACTGAAAATATCTTGTTTCAGTATTTTCAAATAAGTTATTCTTTATTTTTGGTGTATCTATTCACACGTTTCGCATTAATTTCAAAAATTAATATTTGTAAATACATTCTAAATTTTACACTTATGAAACGATAGAATTGTGTAATTATTTCAAAATTTACCTCTCATAACAGAAAATGAGTTTAATCTGTTGTTGTTACTAATGACACTTGGACAAGCCAAGCTCGCTATGCCTTGGCTATGCGAATTTAAGTCAAATGGGAGTGTCTTTCGTTTTAATCAGAGCACAATGAAGTATGACTTTTGCTCTGTTGTATTTTTAACTATTTAAAGATCTATTTCAGCCACAATAATTTCATAATCTGGATTTAGATTTGTGTGTGAAGAGAAATAATCACCTAACAAGTCTGTCATGTTGTGCAATCACAGATTGGCGATTTTAATTGAATCTTTTCTATTTACTTCTATTTACTTTATATTGTATAAAATTCACTGAATATTAATATTTATTTTATACTGAATAATAAATTTTTGATTTCAAAAATATAAGATTTTTTGTTAAAATATACACTTTGTGTCTCTTTCGGGGAAAATTGCATATAATTTCTGTGAATTGGTATGAATTTCTTCATCAGTGAAATAAAGACTGAAATAAATGATTTAATATGTCTGGTGGAAAGTGTCTTTTCAATGACTAGTAGACTATGGAAAAGATATACAAAGATTAGTTTTTGCATGGTTCAGAATTTAATCTTCATGAATTTAAATACTCAAAATGTTTTAATTTTATTTAAAATATCAAATGAAAATTATATTTATATTGGAAATAAAAATCAGGAATGTTTGATACATTCGCATTAAAATGATTTATGATAAAAAAAATTTTATTTCTTAAATACTTTAATTTCTGAAGTGAATCCTACTAACTTTTTAATAATAAGTTTTCTCAATTTTACTTAAAGTATGAAATACAAACATTCTAGCAGATGTTGTAGAAGATCGCGCAGATGTTCTTCACTTGGAAACGATCCCAATAAAAAATGTCAAAATTCTTCATTCAAATGCAAAAGTTGTACCAAACATTTTATGAAGAAAACTAATATTTGATTAACAAATTTTAATTAGTTTTTCCATCATAATCATTCTAAAAACATCATTAAATCGTGAAAAGTGTAAATTATACATTATCAACCGAATTTTATGTTGACAATTATTAGTTTTTACAAAACTATTTGACTGCCGAAATGGCAACATATGTGATATTGTTTGTTATTTTTCAAGAAAAAACTTCTATTAATTAGTTGATAATGAATGATAAAAGTGCATAGCATTTATTCCACAATTCTGTTGTTTTGTATTTTAAAATTTATATGGGTTATTTACTAAATATATATTAGAGATAAATGCAATAATCAGACATATGTGATATCGGAAAACTGAACGGTGTTTTTCGCAGAAAGATTTCCATGTTTCAGCTTGATGGGTTTGGGATTTCACTGGTTTAGGATAAACTGTAGAAACATGCATTTTTAATTTCCTTTTTTTGCTACTAATTAATTAAAAATCCACTATTACACAACTCCTATTTACTCTCTGTCTTAATTATAAGTTAATTACAACTCTAATTCCCTTTGTATTTAAATTAAAGATCATTCATAATTCACTGATGCCAATGTCATAATGAACTTTCCAACTAGGTACTAATATTAAAATATTAAATGGAAGCTCGTATTTTTTTAACAATGTGCTATACATCTTTGTCCAAAGATTTGAGCCACACAATACAACCTATTATCATTATTTAATATCAATTCAATTTTTACTCTAAAAGGCACAATATTTTAATTAAGTCTATATTTGAAACCAGTTCTAGCCCACAACTAGACATAGCTGACCAAAAATGCATGATTTTTTATGGAATAGGAAGTCACATTTTTTTAAATACGTTAATAAAATTTATGAGATGGGATTTCGTTAAATTTCTTGAACACACATCGGAAGTGTTTTGTATGAATTCAAATTTCGGCAAGATTGAAAATATTAAGTAAAACGATATTTTGAATTTAATATTAGTAATTTTAAAGAAGAAATGAACACAACAATTAATAAGTCAAATATAAATATAATCATAAGCAGGATTGAATATTATTCTAATATATTTTAATTAATTACTTTCTGTTTACGTAAGTTTATCTTTTCTTTAAAATTCATGATATTGCGGGAAGATAAATTAAAAATAGAATTTTTTTTTGATTTTGTATACATATTGTTTGTATGGTATAATAATCACGTTTATATTGTATTTCACTGAATTTTTCCATATATTCTGCGCATCTTATTTCTTGTTATTTTATTTTTATATTTTAAATCAATGTGAACACATTTCTCGTGTGTATGCTGTATATGTGAACGAAAATTAGAAGCATTGGACAGCTATCATTAATAGTAATAGTTCTTGATTGAATTAAGAAAAGCATTTTTAAGTTGTACAATCAAAATTCGAATTATTAATTTATAAATTGCTCTTTATCAAGAAATATAGTTTCCTCTATTGTAATTAGAAGGTTTTAACAGATTTATGCTGACCAATTAGCCTAGTGGTCAGCGGGCCTGACTACGGATAAGGAGGTCCTGGGTTCGAATCCCGGTTCGGGCATGGATGTACTTTCTCTCTCTATCTATCCTGTCTTTGTTCTTTCCTTGAATGAATGGTTGCCTACTCTATAAACGGGTACCTATTGCAAGTGTGTAGAGCAAAGTCGTACTTTCACCTTCATGGTGCTCTGATTAAAACGAAAGACGCTCCCAATCGACTTAATTCGCATAGTATAGTGAGCTTGGCTTGTCCAAGGGTCATTAGTAAACAACAGATTCATGATTAAAATTATCTTACATAGAAATATTGCTCTTCTATTTTTAAATCGACATATTGATCGTTCTACTGTATCTTGAAATATCAATATTAATTTTGTTGAAATGTTAAAATAATTTTGTTTGTTGTTAATTTTAACAGTGAATAACTATCATTAATAGTAATAGTTTTTCATTGAATTTAAAAAGAAAATCATTTATAAGTTGTACAACCAAAATTTGAATTATGAATTGCTCTTTAATAAGAAATATAGTTTCCTCTGTTATAATTTAAATATTTCAATAGATTTATGGTTAAAATTATTTTACGTAGAAATAGTGTTCTTTTATCTTCAAATCCAAACATTGACCGTTCTATTGCATCTTGAAATATCAATGCTATCTTTGTGAATAGGAGTAAAATATTTTATCAGAGCTGTGTGTTGCAACTATATGTTTATAGAGGGCACACTGCACGAATATCTTTGTTTACAAACAGAATAGGATTCTGCGCCCAGCGATGTAGATGTTCTTTGTTCCATGTTTTGTTCTTTGTTCCATGTCTTGTCCTGTTTAAGTATGTCCTATGTTAATAAAGAAATTAAAAACCTGCTCAAGGTAAGCTTATTTAGAATTTGAATTTATTATTAAGATGAATTGATAAACATGATTAGCAATAAGAATTATGTTAGAAAAATATTACACTGTGTTGTTTGTAACTTATAAGAATTATAGCTAGTTTAGGAATTTTCTTTAAAAAAGTCATTTGGTCTGGAAATAGTTCACCATTTTTAATGCATTTGATAAATGCAACTATACGCCAAGAAAAATTTTTTAACAGCATAACTGTTATTTTATAGCGTAGCACGATACGGGTTATAATTTTCCTTTCTTGCATAATCATATAATACAAATGATCTGAAATAATCAAATAAAAAGATAAAAAATCAATCGTCGTGTGTTGATATAGCAATTTCAATAAAAAGTGATGAATAAAATAGGTTTGCATCCGCTACTAATGCTGATTAGTTTCTTTCATTTGAATCAATCATAATACAAACTTTCCAGACAGAATTTGCTTAATAAACATAGGAGTTCTCATATATGATTCATTTAAAATATTTGCTAGTCCACCCCAAAATACTTCCATTCATGTAATACATAAACATATGTTGACAATTGTAATTTTTTAATTTAAAAATCCTAAAGATTTCATTTTTCTGAAACGAATGAAAGAAATCTAAATGTTTATATCATGCTTTTTTTCAACACCAGTTCAAATGACAGGAAATAATATTTCAAATCAAGTGGTACCATTTATATAAAACGTAGTCAGAGAAACTCGATAATTTTATATTTAATTTTCAACTGGAATTAGGGTTATAATAAAATTCATAGTCTTTATATTTTATATTGATTTTTAAAACGCCAACATTGAGCATACCTTTAAATTTGAAATTGATATTTTCAGTGGTTCGGACTTTTACCTGTAGGTTCAGATGGCTTATCACACATGTCTTCAATTTATAAATATAGAACTTTATGAGTGTGCAAAAAGGAAAAGGTGCTTTATGATTTCACACTACAGATACTCGCATGAATGTATGCATTTATATTTATCTACTTTTTTTCATTTTTAATAACTCAAAATTTTTTTGATGTTAATTTCTTTCGGAGTTATAACATGGGATTAAAATTTGGTCGAGAAATTGTTTAAATCATTTTTTTTGTTCCCATAACTTCTGCCCTAAGGAAATAAATTGTTAAATTGAAAAAATTACGTTACACATCATTTTTAAGTTACTATTAGTTACACATCAGTGTAAACACTGTTCACATAAATTTTCATGATCAGCTTCTGTTGTGTTGGAAAATTAGCATTGAGCTATTGATTGCTTCTCGATGCATAACTACTGACTGTTATATCGTCATAAGCATTTTACTGAGCAACCCTAATTTATCATGATTGGAAAAATTATAGATTTATAATAATAGGACAATGAGAAAGAATTTAAGAAAATTACTTTAAATCCAAATTTCATTTCTTATAAAAACGGTGCACTTTTAATTATTTTTAAGGATTTGTTTACCAAATGACTATTTTTTATTCTTTAAAATGTTTCATTGAAATGTATTGGAAAATTACAAATTTGATGGCAATTACAAATGTGATGACCATAATCTATGAACAATTTATTTAAATGCTTGTATAAAAATTTGTTCTAACTTTATCACAAATTACATAGAATCCAGGTAATACTAAGCTTAATTTAAAAATCGAAGTTGTATTAAAAATTTAAGCCCCTCAAAAAGGAGAAAATCATTTTAATATTTCGTCTAAGGAATAAAATAACTTTTTATTCTTATGAAATCTATCAAGTGTAAAACAACTTTTCATTCCTAAAATATGATAAAACGCAATAAACTACTTGTATCAATACCATCCTGTAATTTTTAAAACCGCGTTTAGTGTAAAAAAATGAAGAAATTTAAATTTTAAAGTAAAATACTGAATATTTTTTCTATTATGGTAATGTTATTATTCTGTTCATTATTGTAAAATATCCTGTGTTGCATTATTTATTACGAAATATATTCTTTGTTCATTTATTGTCTGACTTAATATCTTAACTCGAAACGCGGTTCTCCTTTGTTTTCAGTTTTAAATTAGTACAAAAAATTGTTATGCCAAAAGACACAACGTTTTATAATCCAAACAGTGAATACAAAGCTAAAGACGGAATCAGCATTTTTTACAGCTTTTCATTGGCTGCTGAGAAGAATGAAGGATTAACTGCACGAATGCGCGGAAATTCTCTGATAGCTTTCGCCATTTCTTCCGTGGACGCTGTTCATCTGGAATTGAGTTTTTCAAGAGCGAGTTGTTTCGTCAGACGTAGGTAAAAACACCATTTCCTACTTTGAAATTAGATATTTTTTCATCTTTTAAATTTAATTAAAAAATTATGTATTGCTTTCTTTACTAATTGTTAAACTCTACATTACTAATAATTGAGTCTTATTTTCTGATAATGCTAATTTTAATTACACAATAACATACTTTATCTATAATTTACAACATCTACTAAAGCTCTTTTCTTAACTTTTAGAAAAGATAAACCTTTTTTATTTTAGTGATAATTATTGTGTAATAAAGTATGCTACATTAATAGTTTTTAAAGCTTTTTACAGTTTTCGTGTACTTTATAATGATGTTCAGTTAACATTTTATTACAGTTTTGTTTATTTTGTTATTCCATTTTTTTAGTTGATAGAATTCGAACAATAAATACCGTAAGAAACGAAATAAATAATAGAGATAAAAATAAGTAAATGAATAAATTATTAATTTAAAATATTATTTTCAATTTTGCAACATATTTAATTCTTTATTATAACTAACAATTTTGTTAAATTTTTATCTTAAATAAGTTAAATGGAAATTTTAAAAGTAATATATTAAGTTGATAGCTAAAGTTATGATATTAGTTCATCGCAATTGATTTTCATATTAATTTAATTAGATGCATAAAAAATTGAACTAAAATGTGAAATTAAATGTTCCAATCATTAAACATCTCCTTAATTTTGCTCATTAAACATATTTCGTTAATAGTCGGTTTGGAGCTATAAAATAAAAATAAAGAACCTGTCATTGACACTAATTCGATTTAGATGTTTGATGTGGACTAAGAAATAATTTATCTGTCTATTAATTTTATTTACGGTTTTTATTAATCATTAAACACTAAATCAATTATTCATTAAATGTCTTATACAAATACAAAACATAGAAATTCAAACGAATAAAAAATACATAAAAAAATGATTTTTCCGCTGTTTGCATTTATAAATAAGGGTAATTTCTCTATAAATATTTCATCTATAACCTTAACTATAATCTGCTTAAAATGTTTTAAAAATTAATTTTAAGTTATATTTTGAAATTTAGTAAAAATTTCATTATACAATTTAAAAGGCAATATAAGTATTATTTTTGTTTTAAAGTTAAAAGTTTTAAATTATTTTGCCTGTTTTTTTTATTAAATTAAGGTATTCCCCTGAAAATAGTAAGATTGCTATTAATGCATATTTATAGATTAATGCTTTGAATATCTTTGAGCTTTTGTCATGGCTTAATTTTTTATAATCGGAATTCATCTGAATGATCACAATCTAAATTTTTTATGGTGTTGAATTAAAAAAATTAGGTTAAATTAAAGCGTGGTTAAAACGATCAATTTTAATTATTAATAATGTATTAAATATAGGGCATCGTATAGTTAAGAATTAATTATTGGGTTTGAATATCATTCTCTTTAATGAAAAATTTGTTTGAAAAATAATGAAAATGTTTTAAAATAAATATATGTTTGCTTAGGTATGTGACGTTAAAAATTTACAACTATCTGAAACCCAAGATTCTTATTCTGAAAAGAATTAAATATGTTTGAATAGCCAATTATATTGTAAAATAAATGCGAGTTATTAAGCAACGTGTGTATATATATATATATATATATATATATATATATATAATCACTAATTATTTCCGCTTATTCTAATATTATAAAAAAATTACTGTGTACACATACAGCAAGAGACAGAGATGGTGACCGAATGGTTAAGCGCTCTTGCCTTCGGTTCAACTGTTCGCGAATTCGAATCCCACAATGGGGTATAGATGTTTATTGTGGTTCAGAATCCACTTTAAATTGACACAGATTAGTTAATCATTGTGTATGTAAAATTATCATGAAGCGACAAACTAACCTAACCAAGTTCTTTCTGCAAAAACATACATTGAAATTTTTTGTCCAAATCATTTATTTCATTGAAAACCAAACCTTTATAAAAAAAATAGTCAGTAATGAAAAGGTAATTTAAATGTTTAATCTAGAAAAGTTGAAATTGTAAATTTCTGATCATGATATAAATAATTAAGGTGTAAATGATTATAGTTTAAGTGAAATGATTTTTTTTTATCGTTACAACATTCTTCAGATAAATATTGTTTTTCAATTTTTAGACGATTTTATATGAGTTAGTGAAAAATAATTTGAAGAATTTGTTAATAAATTTTGATATAATTTGTTAAAATAGTTAATAAACAATTGCAATTTACAGTTTTAAGTTTTATCTCATAACTATTTAAGTTACAAAGAATGACAAATTCTAATATTTATTTTATCATTTGTGAAATATTCTCATATATGAGTTAATAAAGAAAGTTTTTTAAAGTACCTACTGTATAAATATTTTCATTAAAAAATTGTAACTTTATTATTATCTCTAGACGGATATTAGAAATTTGTCGCATTTTAGATTTTTTCTGCGAAAACTCACTCAAAAATGATTGTTATTACAATTTGTTTTGGCGTATATAATAATAGCAGATGGCGTAAATATCCAGATCTTTTTATGCATCTGCATTTCTATTTGTATTAAAAATAATGTTTTACATTTATCACATATTTTTACCGGACTTCAAACTGCGGAACCAAAATCTTTAACGACACTCCAAATCTTTAATATTCAGATTTGCATTATCTATTATAGGTTAAAAGTCTAATATTTTCAAATTTTAGCTTATTTAATTTACTTTAAATTTAGAAGTTTAAGAATGTATTGCAATCATGTCTGGAGATGTTATGTGTGTGCTTTAATCTATATAATTGTTCATATATATTAAATAAGCAATTCTGAGTAAATATTAAAACAAACACAAGAAAAATTTGTTGAGTGGAAAATCTTTTCATATTGAATTTTGATTCAGAATTAAAAATTCAGAAAATATTTTCCTAAGTCGCTAAATATGACTTTTAATACTCGCTTACAAAATGCGTTACTTTTCAGCTTAGGAAAATAATGTAATTGATGTCAAACATTTTTAGAAAAACAAGATTGCTAAGTTACAGTTATAATTTCTTTTAGATATGAATTTTTGTTTTGGAGATGTGTTTTGATCATCAATAAAGCAATTCATTTGCTTAAATGGTAATTTTCGACTAGCTTCCATTCAAAGATAATTTATTAGTTATATATTTTAATTAACTTTAGCTGTGATAAGTGGTAAATAATTTATTCAAAGATCAACCATTTTGGCACATTTTTTTCTTAATGATTTTGTCATGCTTTTTCCAGATATTTTTTCTCATACTTAGGATCTAGGTAAAATGGAATTAATTTCTACCATTAGCTTGTGTCTATGGTGCTCCATGTCTCTGCGGACTGCAGAAGCTGTGACTCTACCTTTACCATGAGTTCAGTTCAAGCTTGTGTTTCATGCTTCGCCAGTGGTCACCTAGGGGGCCTCAAATGTGTGCAGGGTCAAAAGACTTTCAGTCTGTGCCAGAAAATGTAAAGCTGAACAGGCATCGCCTGAGCATATCTTGAGTTGCTTGAATTTTGACTTGGAAGAGTCATTTTCAAAGCCCCTTGTGATCTTGGATTTCCTGACTTTTGGAGTTGGTCTAGGATTGGAAATGGATCATCTGGGATTAGCAGCATCAGCACTATTTGTTGTCTTTCTATTGATACCAGCAAATGGAGTAAGTATACATATCTTTTTATGTATCTACGTTTCTATTTGTACTAAAAATGAGTTGTGCCTTTTTCACAAATTTTTACCGGTCTAAAATCTAATATCTTTAATATTCAGATTTGCATTACCATTTATGGGTTAACAATCTAATATATATTTTCAAATTTTAACTTATTTAATTATCTTTTAAATTTAAAAACTTAAGAAGGTATTTCAATCATGTTTTGAAATGATGTGTGTGCTTTATTCTATATAATTGTTCAGATATATTAAATAAGCATTTCTGAGTAACTATTAAATCAAACACAAAGGAATTTATTGAGTGAAAATTTTCTCATGTTTAGTTTTGATTCGAAATTAAAAATTCAGAAAATATATTTCTAAGTCACTTAATGCTGACTATACTCGCTTGCAAAATGTGTTACTTTTCAGCTTAGGAAAATAATGTAACTTATTTAGAAAATCTTTTTGGAAAAACAAGATTGCTAAGTTACAGTTAGAATTTCTTTTAGAAATGAATTTTTATTTTGGACATGTGTTTTGATCATTAATAAAGCAATTCATTTGCTTAAATGGGAATTTTCGACTAGCTTCCATTCAAAGATAATTTATTAATTATATATTTTAATTAACCTTAGCTGTGATAAGTGGTAAATTATTTATTCGAAGATCAACCATTTTGGCACATTTTTTTCTTAATGATTTTGTCATGCTTTTTCCAGATATTTTTCTCATACTTAGGATCTTGGTAAAATGAATCAATTTCTACCATTTGCTTGTCTATGGTGCTCCATGTCTCTGTGGACTGTAGAAGCTGTAACTCTTTCCCTTTACCATAAATCCAGTTCAACCTTATATTTCACGCTTCGCCAGTGGTCACCTAGGGGGTCTCAAATGTGTGCAGGGTCAAAAGATTTTTTGTCTGTGCCAGAAAATGTAAAGCTGAACAGGCATCGCCTGAGCATATCATGAGATGTTTGAATTTTGACTTGGAAGTCTTTTTCAAAGCCCCTTGTGACTTGGATTTTTTGGCTTTTGGAGTTGGTCTAGTATTGGAAATGGATCATCTGGGATTAGCAACAACAATATTTGTTGTCTTTTATTGATACTAGCTAATGGAGTAAATATCTAAATCTTTTTATGTATGTGCATTTCTATTTGTACTAAAAATGAGTTTTGCATTTTTCGCAAATTTTTACCTGCCAAAAAACTAATATCTTTAATATTCAGATTTGCATTACCATTTATTGGTTAACAATCTAGTATTTTCAAATTTTAGCTTATTTAATATACCTTAAATTTAGAAACTTAAGAATGTATTGCAATCATGTTTGGAGGTGATGAGTGAGTGCTTTATTCTATATAATTGTTTATATACATTAAATAAGCATTTCTTAATAACTATTAAATCAAACAAACCCAAAAGGAATTAATTGAGGGAAAAATCTTCACATGTCCAGTTTTGAATCAAAATTAAAAATTCTGAAAATATTTTTCTAAGTCACTTAATGATGAATTTTATACTCGCTTACAAAATGTGTTACTTTTAAGCTTAAAAAATTAATGTAATTGATGTTAAACTTTTTTGGAAAAACAAGATTGCTAAGTTACAGTTAGAATTTCTTTTAGAAATGAATTTTTATTTTGGAGATTTGTTTTGATCATAACTGAAGCAATGCATTTGCTTGAATGGGAATTTCTCCTGATTTCATTCAAAGATAATTTATTAACTATATATTTTTTATTAACTTTTGTGGAAATAAGTGGTGAATAATTTATTCACACACAATTATTTTGGAATTTTTTTCTAAATGATTTTGCTATTATTCTAGAAGATATTTTTCTCATACTTAGTATCTGAGTAAAATAGAATTTATTTATTTATTAAATTGATAACTTATTTATTACTTTTCTGTTTCATAGTTTATAAGCAAGGCTTTTTTACAGTTAATTTCATTAATAATATTGAGCCATTATTTGTAATTTCAATATGTTTTATAGAAATTGGAAGTAACTGATTTTATAAATAAAATGAAAACCTTTAGTTAATGTGTTTAGATGTATGGAGCATGTAAACACCATTTTACGTATATTTACATTATTTCGATTATTTAAACGTTTCACAAACTATCTAAATTAATTACATTTAAACTAATATTTTTATCATCAAGAGATTATCTATATTT
This sequence comes from Latrodectus hesperus, assembly GCA_037975125.1. Lineage (NCBI taxonomy): Eukaryota > Metazoa > Arthropoda > Arachnida > Araneae > Theridiidae > Latrodectus > Latrodectus hesperus. Next base: position 81,370,889 of record CM075853.1, read on the forward strand.
CATATACGTGACTTTCATAAAATATACAGAGTTAGTCACAAAAGTCTGCGTAAAGACTAAATTTTGCATTAAAAAACGCTTAAAACATTTAAAAATGTATTTTAATCATTGCATTTTTTTCCATTACCTACAATTGTAATCTGAAATAAAAAAGTAAATAATATATGTGTAATACTTTTTATATAAAATAATAGTTGGAAAAAAACTCAGAAACTCAGAAACTCCCTCCAATAAAGTCTGCATATACTTTAAAAAAAAAGCAAAATATAAGTTTTTTACATTACTTCAATACCTTAGTATCACATCCTTTATTCTTCAAAGCAGCTTGCAGACGCCTGGGCATTGACTGAACTAGTTTTTCAGTATCATCCGACGTAAATTTCGCCCATTCTTCGCGCAATTTACTAATTAGCTCATTTTGGGATGTAATATTGTGTTTTCAAATTCGTTTCTCTAATTTTGCTTACAATTTTCGATTGGATTGAGGTCTGGTGCCAGTGGAGAAGTACGCAACTGTCTTGGAGTGTGATAGAGGAGATATTCCTTCACAATTTTAGCTGTATGTTTCGTGTCGTTGTTTTGTTGGAAAATAAAGGTATTAGAAAGGTTTAAATTTCGGGCACTGTTTCGTAGATTTTTCTTTAGAATATCCAGATAAGCATACTTATTCTTGACTTTATCAATAATATGTAGATTTCCAACTCCTTTCGACGACATACACCCCATACCATCACACCACCAGCTCTATGTTTGACAGTTGGATTTAAATTTCTCATATTAAGTTCTGTTCCTGGTTTTCTCCATACAATAGGGTGTCCATTAACTTTAAATATTGTAAATTTACTTTCATCTGACCAAATTACATTGTTCCAGATGTCCTGGGAAGAGTTTAAATAAGTCTTGGCAAAAGCAATTCTTTTCTTTCATATTGTCTCGGAAATGTATGGCTTAGACCTAGGGTTGCGCGTCCATGATAATTGGCCTATCGTAACACTTTTCGTTCAGTTTCAGGAGAAATTTCCTTGTTGATAGTTAAAAAAATGTCTTTTGCAATGCTTGCAGCAGAAAATTTAGGATTTTGTTTAATTCGTGAAAGAATTTTTCTTTCTTTTCTCTGCGTTAACTGCTTCGATCTCCCACACCTTGGTTTTACAGTAAGACTACCAGTGCCAAGATAGTTTTGAATAACTATTTGTACACTAGAAAATGGTTTTCCAATGATTTTACCAATATCACGAAGAATTTTACCTTCACCTCTCAATTTTATAATTAGTTGTCTCGGATTTAACTAAAGGTATTTCTTTATTGGTTGTCATTTTCGTCATAGAAAATGAAAATAGAACTTCCAATCAACGTAAAATTTGCTTTGGAAGTTATTGACTGTGAAAATGTAACCATCTTTCCATTCTGAAGTTTGAAATTTAAAAGTGAGATAAGAAATCCCAAGCCTCTCTTTTGCGTTGTACGCCAACTTTATTGGCTTTGATTTTTGGCCAATTATCTTTTAAAAATCAGTGTGAATAAATTACTAGATATGAAAATATTACAGTTAAATAATTTCAAAGTCCCTTATTGAAACTACAAATTTAAAAAATAAAACTTTAAGAAACTATATATATATACCCTTTTCGTACTTTAAATTTGTTATTGATATAACTTTTTCTTGATGTATGCAAACTTTATTGACTAACTGTATGTAATATTCAAAACCGATACTTGGAAAAATATTAGACTTGGTTGTTTTGTTGGTTGTAACTTATTTTAATATGAACTAACTGCGTAAAAATAGAAAGCACATTAACATTTTAATAGAATTTAAAAACAAATATTTGTACAAGAATTATCTTATTATGTCAAATCCATAAAACAATATAATATGAAATTTAACATCAAATTCATTAAGATCAGCAGGTTACAAACAGAATGAGTTTTGACAATATCAGGGATAAATCACCATAGTGTGTCATTTTTTTATTCTTAATTATGATGTAGTATTTCATGAAAAATTTTCTAGTATATCTAAAATTTCTAATATATAAGTTTCTAAATATAATTTACGTTTATAAAGCAAAGAAAATTATAAATGATGTGGAGAAGTAAATAAAATAGAAAAAAACAAATGTTAACAGAAGGTAACATCTTAAAACTCATTTGTAAGTTTATAATTTGCTTTATTATAATTCTAATATGGTTAATTTAACCACACAGTTGCACTTTCCTATTGGATATATTGTCTGTATTCTTTGAGTTTGTTTATGTTGACGCCAGGGAGCTTCCCTGCCCCTGGATTAAAAGTATTTTGAATGATGATATTGAATATATTGGTTTCATATAAATATTTTCATCGATTTAAATGCACTTAATGTCCTAAGTCACAAAATTATTTTAAGGTGCTGTCATATGACACTGCACAAAAATGTAATATTTTATTTTCAAGATGAACATTTAGAAAAGATTCTTAACAAATAAATATGGATTTATAGGTATACAATGAAAGGTAAGATGAGTTAGGGTTATGTATAATTGCGTAAGAATTTTGACCACAGTGCTATTGCTTAGGAACTGTGACATTCAATTTATTCCAATTTTCAAATGTGTGTAAATATAGCTAATAATTTTCATGAGTGTTATTTAATAAAATCTAAAAGTTATGTTTTAGCATCTTGAGCATCACTCCACGGGATTCAACTCTGATGTATTCAAACCCATGTTCTCCTGCAACGACCCTTGAGCTTCACTCCACGGGGTCCCTGATGTTGAATCAGACCCGTGAGCTCATGCAACGACACTTGAGCTTCACTCCACGGGGTCCCTGATGTTGAATCAAACCTGTGAACTCATGCAACGACACTTGAGCTTCACTCCACGGGGTCCCTGATGTTGAATCAGACCCGTGAGCTCATGCAACGACATTTGAGCTTCACTCCACGGGGTCCCTGATGTTGAATCAGACCCGTGAGCTCATGCAACGACACTTGAGCTTCACTCCACGGGGTCCCTGATGTTGAATCAGACCCGTGAGCTCATGCAACGACACTTGAGCTTCACTCCACGGGGTCCCTGATGTGTGAATCAGACCCGTGAGCTCATGCAACGACACTTGAGCTTCACTCCACGGGGTCCCTGATGTTGAATCATACCCGTGAGCTCATGCAACGACACTTGAGCTTCACTCCACGGGGTCCCTGATGTTGAATCAAACCTGTGAGCTCATGCAATGACACTTGAGCTTCACTCCACGGGGTCCCTGATGTTGAATCAGACTCGTGAGCTCATGCAACGACACTTGAGCTTCACTCCACGGGGTCCCTGATGTTGAATCATACCCGTGAGCTCATGCAACGACACTTGAGCTTCACTCCACGGGGTCCCTGATGTTGAATCAGACCCGTGAGCTCATGCAACAACACTTGAGCTTCACTCCACGGGGTCCCTGATGTTGAATCAGACCCGTGAGCTCATGCAACGACACTTGAGCTTCACTCCACGGGGTCCCTGATGTGGAATCAGACCCGTGAGCTCATGCAACGGACACTTGAGCTTCACTCCACGGGGTCCCTGATGTTGTAATCAGACCCGTGAGCTCATGCAACGACACTTGAGCTTCACTCCACGGGGTCCCTGATGTGTGAATCAGACCCGTGAGCTCATGCAATGACACTTGAGCTTCACTCCACGGGGTCCCTGATGTTGAATCAGACCCGTGAGCTCATGCAACGACACTTGAGCTTCACTCCACGGGGTCCCTGATGTTGAATCATACCCGTGAGCTCATGCAACGACACTTGAGCTTCACTCCACGGGGTCCCTGATGTTGAATCAGACCCGTGAGCTCATGCAACGACACTTGAGCTTCACTCCACGGGGTCCCTGATGTTGAATCAGACCCGTGAGCTCATGCAACGACACTTGAGCTTCACTCCACGGGGTCCCTGATGTTGAATCAGACCTGTGAGCTCATGCAACGACACTTGAGCTTCACTCCACGGGGTCCCTGATGTTGAATCAGACCCGTGAGCTCATGCAACGACACTTGAGCTTCACTCCACGGGGTCCCTGATACGGAATCAGACCCGTGAGCTCATGCAACGGACACTTGAGCTTCACTCCACGGGGTCCCTGATGTGTAATCAGACCCGTGAGCTCATGCAACGACACTTGAGCTTCACTCCACGGGGTCCCTGATGTTGAATCAGACCCGTGAGCTCATGCAACGACACTTGAGCTTCACTCCACGGGGTCCCTGATACGGAATCAGACCCGTGAGCTCATGCAACGGACACTTGAGCTTCACTCCACGGGGTCCCTGATGTTGTAATCAGACCCGTGAGCTCATGCAACGACACTTGAGCTTCACTCCACGGGGTCCCTGATGTTGAATCATACCCGTGAGCTCATGCAACGACACTTGAGCTTCACTCCACGGGGTCCCTGATGTTGAATCAGACCCGTGAGCTCATGCAACGACACTATGAGCTTCACTCCACAGGGTCCCTGATGTTGAATCAAACCCGTGAGCTCATGCAACGAAAATTGAGTGAAGCTTAACGAAAATTGAACTTCACTCCACGTGGTCCCTGATGTGAAATCAAACCCGTGAGCTTATGTAACAATATAGCTGAACTTCACTCAATAAAATATCTGATTAGTTCAGACCTTTGCTTAAGAAAAGCTGTTATCCTTATAAATTTTTATTTTCATTTTGATTTATAGTTGTGCATTTGGTAGTTAGCTGTTTTCTGATGCATTTTTTAGCATTTGTAATTCTTACTGATAAATCTACTTTACTTAATAATCTTTAAGTATCTGTTTCTATTTTTGGTTTAAGAATTAGATAAAATTAATTAAAATTCTGAAGTATTAATTTTCTGAAGGCTGAATTTATTTATATGTATATATAATTTAAAGAATTAGATATAATTAAACTGCATCTGCGTGAAATTTGTGTAAAATCAGATTATATATTAAGTGAAATTAAACCCCACCAATCTCTGTTTCAGTACCGTTTTAAAATAACTCTGGAAATCTCTTAGACTTTTCCACTAAACTAACTGAATTCAGCAATAAAATCAGATTCTCTGATTCTCTTGATTTCAAGCTGTGGAAATTTTATTGTGTGGTTGAGGAACATTAATTTCTACTTCAAAATTATTTTTTTATACTTGGAAATCAAGTAATGCTTATACAAGTTTATTGTATTTAGACTTAGCAAATGTATTTATTACTTACGGTTCACTAAAGGATACAGAAAATTACTTAAAAATGAATTTATCATTAAAAATTATTCTTAATATTTGTTATAGCACAATATGCACATCATGTATCAGAATATTTGTTAATTTATGTTTTAAAATGCTGAAGATTATTAATAAGAAAGTTTTTATACAAAAAATACTTTTCCAAATATTTAAGTTTTTTCGATACTTCGAATAACTAAAAAATTAATATATATAATTATAACCATTTGTGCATTTCAACTAATTCAATTTTAATTCAATATTACCTAATATATTGTACAATTTTGTTTTCTATAACAAAAGAAAAAAATTTACAAGTAAAAATTTAGCTGTTAAAATTTTTTCACTGATTTCAGAATAATGTAAATAAATGTATATACATAAGATAATTATAGGAAAACTTGTGAAGATGGCTTTATTGGTTTTTATGTAGTAAAAAATTTATTTCATGTGCATTTGTTAAAAATTTTAATCTTGTGACCTCTGATCTTTTAAATAAAAGTTGAGAGTGATTGACAAAATTTACAGTTTGATTAACATCCCAATCAACGCAATAAAAATTTTGAAGAAAGAATTTGAAAAAAAAACTGAATAATCATTTGTCACATTACTTTAATTTATCAAGTGTATTATATAGAAAATTGAATATCATTATGATTAATTTATGCATACTATGCAAGTTAACTTATAATTTTATATAAAATGAGATAACTTGATATATTTATTTATGATATATAATTGATAAAATAGAATGAACTGCATAATTTATTGTTTTTTTAATCAACATTTTAACTATTATCGTTTCAATTTTATTTTTACTTATAAATTGAGACTTTTAACTGTAGCTATAAGCTTTACTATTTTCAGAAAACAGTCTTTGGTAAAATGCAAAACTTTTTATTATAGCATGTTCTTTATTTTGTCTCAATAAATTCATGTACCCTATTATTATACTGTTAATTTGATAGGAATAATTATAATAAATATTATTATTATTATTTTGTGTGTATGATTTGAACCGGTAGTTATTGTTAACTGTGTTCAACATGTCTGCTTTGTCAGAGATTGTGTGATTTTGTGTGAAATCTACACTTCTACATTGTGTGAAATATCCCTACATCCAGTGTTATCTCGCTTTTATTTGTTTGAGACGCCTACTTCATTTAAAGTGTTTAACGGTATAAAGAATCTCAAGTATGTATTTTTATCACTAGCGCAGACTTTCAGATATTGCGAATGGAAGTTTAAGAACAAATATCTGTAATTCACACAATTTTGCAATAATTTTTTACCTAATAAGTAAGAAAGGAAATGGGTTGCTACGATTTTATGATAAAAACAACACACTTTAGACGATAAGGTTCCAGATTCCATCTCAGCCACCGTTGAGCTACAGGAGAGTGATGTTTTGTCACCGCGTAGTAGGCATTCTAATGTCCTATACTCTTAGGCATTTTAATACCACTTAAATTGATTTCCACGTGGCCGTATATTATAGGTTATACAATTTTGGGCTGATTGTTATGTTGCTGTCACAGAAAACTCTCAAGTATCCACCTCGATAGATTTGTATGCAACAGATAGGAACTTAAAATCCCTCTCTTGCTGTTCCATCGATTGGAACCAAGAACTTTCCTTTTAAAAAGCACTGTCTCTCCATTTGACCACGATGAGGTCGTATATGTACTTATTTTGCATATATCTCATCTACTTTAGCGTATAGCTAACTACTTACATCTACAAACACTAGCATGTATACTTTGTTAAGGCATTATAAATGGCATGCTCCTCTTGGTGGAACACAATGTCTTTTTGAAGCACAATGTCCTTGGTTCGATTAATGCCACTGTTAAACAGTGGGGGATGAATGTTGCACTTTTTCATGCACATCTGCGGGGAGACAGTTTTCATGGTTTCCACCCTTGTGAAACTTAAATTCGATCTACTTTCAATGCAAAGATTTCCCTGAAGGTAATTTATGTGGTAGATATTATTATGCTTAACAACGATCTTGGGCCACTGTCAACTAGAACACGCAGTGTCAAATATTTTTTTAATGTGTTTAAGTAGATGATAGTACAATTTAAGACCATCGAAACTGCGTTGCATCTGGAATGTATGTATAAACATCATGTACGCGAAATTAATACTGTACATTCAACTAATTATTATATGATATGCACAATAATACTATCACATTTTTGTTTAAGAAAATAAATTGTTATAGAATTTAGAGCCACATATTGTTTTACATATATTGATTTGTTTTGTTTTCCCCATGAGAAATTCAAATTATTTTAAATTAGTCTGCCTAGAAACAAATGACTAAAATATATATCCATTCAAATGATTAAAAATTTTTGATTTCAAACTGTCAAGAGTACTGATAAAAGTAGGTGTAAAATAATGTATACATCACTCATTAAATACTCTTTTAAAATGCGCAAAATTGTGCATTTTTTTCTGATTAAAACTTGATGTGTATTTAATTATCCGTTTATCAAGTGCTCGTATAATTTGATGAATGGGCAATTCATGTTTACTCTTTATATTTACATTGTGTATGCACAAAATGTCAAGATTTCTCTTCTTATTAAACATTGGTATCTACGTATTAGCATCACCGCGGTATTTTTTGGGCCAAGCGAAAATAAAAAAAAAAATAATTGGATTTAAAATTTTAAGAAAATTGACCAAATCAGTTTTATTGAAAAGATTATTATAATTTAAGAGAAAAATCATTGAAATATTGGTATCTATGAGTACAGAATGATAAGAGATATTCAATGAGATTTCAATAGTTATATCATTAGTCTGGATTTTCTATTAACTAGTTCTGTTAACTAGTTTTCTGTCAACTAGTTTCATTAACCTCTTAACTAGTTTCATTAAATATCAGTTTGCAAGATATTTTTTGGATTTATGAATCACAATGTGTAGGTTGCCTTTATTTTCATATTCTTTAAAATTTCCAGAAACTATTCGATAGCCTATCATCATTGTCTTTTCCAAGATTTTCAAGAATACGATACTGGTGGAAATATATTCGTCTTTAATGAAAATTTCGTATAACGCTAAACATTTAGAGTTAGAGTTAATAATATTTTATCACAGACACATTCATTCAAAAACAAAATATTTTCCAAGGACGTGTTTTGAATTGTTTGAATTTTGCTATGTATTTTAATAATAAATAAATTAGTTTAAAAATTCCCGAACAGTATAAGGAATTGAACATATTTGATAACTCCAGAAATTCATACCGAGTGATGATTTAATAGTAATTTCGAGCTGGTTGTCTGGCTTTTAGCTTAAGACTGTTAACATTTTAATATTTATAGGAGAGAGAGAAAAAACTAAATATTTACCCCCTTTAAAAAAAAAAACCGTCATCTATTTCTGCAAAATATGCAGATTCCATCCAAATCCTTAATTTATGCAGGAAGTAATTTCCTACATGTTACTCATGCAGTTAAACATACCAACCTTATTTTTATAAATAAATTTAATTATTATTTTCATATGATTTTTAAAGCCTTATTATAGACTCTTAAAGTTATGTCTTGGTATGTTGACATATATCCTTAAAATTTCCCATCATATATTGGCATAATATCTGTTTGAAAAATCCTTCGATCACCGTTGAGTTATGGAGCTACAAATAGAAGCCAGATGATAAATCTTGGCTTGACAATACCTTGAAACAATTCATCACCCAATATCGAAACTTTTGGAATATAACCCATTTTAATTTTACGCGTCATCATTGGGAATAATAAGCTTTGGTTAAATTATTTTGAAATTAAGTCACTCCCAAATTATATCCATTACACGACTTAATTGTTAATTTCGTATACTGTGAATGTTTTTGTGTCCGTTTATCATGTTCACGTATATTTTGATGAAAATGAAAGTTCTGACTAAAATAAATATATACGATTACATATATATATATATATAACTTGATTTTCATACCAGATTAACCTTAAGATGAAAATTACGTGTTTTCATCCTCAATTTATTTGACATTAAAAAATACATTAATTCAATAATTTAAATAAAGAAATAATGTTTACTTTCTAAACTTCAGAGATTATTGAAAAATTATCCAAATATTGCTCCAGCAACCTATTTCCAGTGCGAAGCATTTTCACCAAAATCTCATGAATTTAATGCGATTTTTACTGTTAAAAAGGCCTGCAATTTATCGACCTTAAATACTATTAAAACAGAAATTTACCAAATTTTCTCATTTAAATTCGAAAAGTTGTATTTTTGCCTTGAATAATACTTTGATATAGGCCATTTAATTTTATTAAAAATATTATTTAAAGTGTTTACGAACAATGGCACTATGAACACCCCTAGTTATGTGCTCATTGATGGTAAATACAACACTGACATTGCTACTAAAAATTCTAGCAAAATAATAGCTGACATTTCTCTAACAGTAAAAGATACAAAATTTGTCACCACAAAATTCATTTTTATTCGTTGGTAAGTTATGTATTAGGTTTATAAAATAACTATAAATTTCAAGTAAACATTTCACAATCTCATTGAAAATAAAACTTCATTCCATATATCAAGAACATTCTTAAGAATCTGTATATAACATACACATGTTGCTCTCAAGCTACATTTATTTTCTGACTGTAACCTTATGTGTTCAATTGACAGTGTTCAAACAAACATGTTTTTATATTCTCATTATATTTTATAGTGAATAATTTACATTTAATAAAAATCAAATTTCCAAGTTCCCACCAAAATTGGTGCAAGTACCTTAAGTCAGCTAGTTTCTATTTCTATCTTTAAAAAAATATTTGTTTTGTACGTTATAAAGTAAAATTCGATGAATTTTAATGCCAAAAGAACAGGCTCAGCATACCCAATAATAGTTCTAGACCAAAATACTTAATGAACCAAGCAATTTTGATTTAATGTCATCTGATGAATTAATAATGCCGAAGTGTTTAAGATTTTATTTAGTCATATGAATTTGAAATATTTTTCTTCTTAAACTCCAAATACCGTTTAAATATTCTTATTGATTGCTTGATGAGCAGATATAAATTAGTTTTTCATTTTTTTCTTTAATATACTGATAATATTTTGGTGTAATTCATTTCATCAACAAATAATTAGGGTGCAATTGGTCATGATTCTACGTCGTTCTTTAAAATGAATGGTTATAAGTTCGAACCCAGCATCTATCAAACATCTTAAAGCAAATGTGCTACTATTTTCTGTATGCATATCGGTAATTGAGTTTCTAACAAAACAGTACATGAATAATGCTCCATAATCCAGAAAGCAAAAAATATTAAAAATCTTATTACAATATGCTTGACTGTTTCGACTTTTATCTATGACGCAAAAGCGGAGTATATTTCTTGCAGTGAAAGGTTCGGAGTTCAATTCCATGGGAACAACGGAAGATAAGATGTTGCCAACATCTTTCAGAAGAGGATATTTGGGTGTTTTCTGGGTTTCTTCACTGGTGACATGCAAATGCGGTCCATTATCTATGAAAAATCTTTTCTATTAATCTCAAGTCTATACAAAAAACGTAATAATAGGTTCATACTGTTTTGAAGTGGTGTTTATCTCCTTAAATAGCCAGAAAATTTATTGTTATCATTCATTAAATGCGTATTAAAGAGAAATGTTTTCTTGTCAATATTTTTGTCATAAATGTATCGCGTTTTTATTTTTTGAGACGTTTAATTTTCTTCAAACATTTCTGAGTATTCCCAGACATTTATTCGGAGATTTGTAATAATTGGAAATTTAAGTCTTTGATTTCAAAATTTGGAAGAAATATGTTATAGCTCTAAAACATTATCGATTTGCATGAAATGAAACAAATTTCATAAAATCAAAGAAAATTGAAATGAAATTAAATCAAGAAAAATAAAATAAAAAGCGTATTTTCAATGTACTTATACTAATTTCTTTTGAATGTTGTGATAATAATTTTTTAACATTTAATAAATAATATTAAGTTTACCAGAAAGTTATGCCCATTGATCGATGATGATGTTGTTAAAATCATAGAGAGAAAGATCCTTTTTTGACAACACCCAATATCCCAGAAAGCTTAATTCAGCTCACCACAAACTATTTGGTACCATATTTGGAAAATAGGATTGGTATGGAAATATTCAAAATGGGAGCCATATGAATTAAGTCTGATGATTAAGTCATTATATGCCTGTGTCTGCTTGTTCGGATCAAAATCGAGTCCTTCTTGAACCGGATGATAATTGGGAATGAAAAGTGGATTGATTACCTACGTAAACATTGTAAGGAGAAGGGTATATTGTGCGGAAAACTTAGCCCTTCCAACTCTAGAACAAATTTGATTCTGAATAAGAATATTCTAAAGTTGTGTATGTGGTAGGACATTTGAAATACATTATGAGAATTAAAAATTGAAAGTAAAGCTCAATTCGTAAAAGTATTGTTAACAAAGGATAATTTAAAAGGAGCAGTCCAAGAAAAGATGCCAGCAGTGTTCTAAGAAAGAGGTGATGAAAAGAGTTCGTCAAAAAATTGCTGAACTAGACTGGAAAATTCCATCGCATACATCACATTTTCGGGTTTATCACCCTCCAACTATCACTTGTTTTGGTCCTTACAGAATTTTTTGAAGGGCAAAAAATTCCAAAATGAAGAAGATATCAATCAAGCACTGTTTCAATTTTTCCCATGAAATGATGAAACATTTTTCAAAACTTAGCTATACAAATTGCCTTTTTGCTGGCAAAAAAAGTCATTAATAGTAATGGCAATTATATTATTTAATAAAGCTTATTGGGACGAAAAAATTTTATTTTGTTTTATTCCAAAAATGCACAGAACTTTCCAGTAGACCTAATAATATTCAAATTGTTTAATTTTTTATGCATCTGAATATTTTCTTTTTGCTGTGATTAAAAAAGAAACCCGAACTCTTAAAAATAAATAAAATATTATTTCTTCACAGAGTCTTGGAGCATCGATGTTCGATTTATTAGGATGCATTGCGGGATAAATTTTCCCTCAATGCTGAATGACGTCACCAACAGGCATTTCCGGTGTTAGATTTCAGAAGCATTTGAGCTAGACATTATTTTTCCCTAGCCCTGGGATTATACGGACATATAGTTTCAGAAAGGCAAACTGACTAAATATGCGGGAAAACTGTGACTCGAAACATGCTTTCAGAAATTAAGAAGCGGGGTCGGGTATAATCCCTATTGCTGTTAAGTGATTTCCGCTTCATACCTCACTTAAAAAATAAGCATTTTACGTGTTGCTAATTAATTGCAATAATTAGATAACCTTTAACTGTGAAAATTTAAATGCGAATAAATACAGAAATGTAAAACGTAATTATAAATCTGTTGCTTCCTTTTAGCAGAGGATTCTGAAAACTGCATGAAAATATCTCGCAACACTTTAGATTTTTAGTTGTATTAGTTAAATCAACCGTAACCGATCAGTAAATGAGTTCCCAAGCCACGATTTCACGACAATCCGTCCATTCTGGGGATTTACAGCCAGTTGCCCCTACCAAAGGTAAACGCACTGAATTTTTTGCCCGAATTTACTCAGGATAGTCGGTTAAGGGCTTTAAATTCACCTCCACTGAATTGGGAATTATTTATTTTTGGGTGGTTTTGGTGTGGCTGGCCCTAAAACATCTGCTCTAGATGGCGCTGAAGCACGTTTCTAGATTTATTTTGAGAGGCAAAAAAATTTAGCATACAGAAAAATGTAGTAATATATATATATATATATATATATATATATATATATATATATATATATATATATATATATATATATATATATATATATATATATATATATATATATGGGATCGTTTGTTTCATTATTGGAAATAATAACACATTTAAAGATTAAATTGTTTAATAATGGTTATAAAATAATAAGATAAAGCTATTTACATAGTTACAAATGAATATCAAATAATAATCCAACACATCATTGTAGTGAATAATTGAAAGTTATTCCAATATCGATTAATACGTCTTCACGTCATTGCGGCTTTTCTCGTCGTTCTCTCTCCTCTATGTATGTCCCGTGGCATATATATATATATATATATATATATATATATATATATATATATATATATATATATATATATATATAATATAAAATTCTCATGTCACAGTTTTCGTTGCCATACTCCTCCGAAACGGCTTGACCGATTTTGATGAAATTTTTTGTGCTTATCCGGTATCTATGAGAATCGGCCAACATCTATTTTTCATCCCCCTAAATGTTAGGGGTAGTACAACCCTAATTTTTTTGGTTAGTTCTGTAAGTTCCTAATAGATGGCGGTTTAGCATCTAAGTTGCACAGGTATTCGGCAGATGGCGACGTGTTTATTTTTCTAGATTATACCATCTTCGAGAAAATTACTGTGCGCGCGCAAGCTCGTGGTTAAATATAGAATTTACATATATTTTCATGATGTATAATGATACTATAACAATTTTTCGTGAATCATTTTCATAATTATACTTTGTATTGTGTTATTACTGTGCAGTATTCAGTTTGAATATTTTTAATATTATAAATAGTAAAATAAAATTTTATTTATTACTGTTTTTCTCTACTAATTTTCATACCACCTCGAAAATATGTAAGTATTTCTTGATAGCCTTTTATTATTTTTTATTTTTATTTTATAATTTGATAATTATTAATTTATTCAGTAGAACATTTTGATCTAATTTATTTATTCAAATGATAAATTCTTTTAATTTTTTTTATTTCAGTATAATGCCGCGGAAAAAATTTTTAGTTTTAATATAATTTAAAATTAAAATAATAATAGTTCGATGTCAATGTTATCTACCTCATTTATAACAATTTATTTTTAGATGTCTTTAATTTATATAGTATATTTTATAAGTAAGTCACGGATTACAAACTATAATTTAATATAAGATGAATAAAATGTAAATTCAGAAAGTATATGTTGATTTGTGCTTAATTTCAAAATTTCGATACTTTACCTATTACTATTAAATTTTGGTGAAACGTGTTATTTTTAATCTCCTATGAATGAACCTATTCTAAATTTTTTTAGAAAATATTAATTTTATTGAACCCAAGAATTAGTAAAAAATTTATTCAATGTATTTTAAAAACTCAGCCACTGCAACGAGTGGCTGGGTCAGCTTGTATATATATATATATATATATATATATATATATATATATATATATATATATATATATATATATATATACACTCATGGACAAAAAAACTAGCGCACCAAGAAGGAGTTGTCAATATTAAACGAAATTTTACATACGTAATGACTAATTTGATATAAGTAAATGATAAGAAAATCAAAGATAGAGTATAATTTATTTCAGAGAAAAAGACAAAAGAACAGAGGAGTTAATACTCTGTTGAACCACCACTAGCGCGAATGCACGATACGATACGATCGGACATTGAGTCATGCAAGTTCTGTATGATAACTTGAGATATTTCGTTCTATATTTGCAGTAACCTTGCTTCTAGTTCGTTCAAACTCCTGGGATGCCCAGCTCATCGTCCCGAATGATCCCAGATATGCTTCATTGCAGACTAATCTGGGGATCGGGCATGCCAAGGAAGGGTAGTAACAGTGCGGAGACAGTCTTGAGACACCCTTGCCGTATGAGGTCGGACATTGTCTTGTTGAAAAATGGCTCCCGTTTGCCATTGCGTTAGTGGTAACACATGTGGTTGCAGGATTTCATAAACACACCGCTGGGCTGTCATGGGGCCACGAAACAATCCTTGGGGGTGACCGTGTATTGTAGGCAATGGCACCCCATACCATTACGCTAGTTGTGGGAATGATATGTCGCTGTACAGCAAAGGCGGGATGGAAGCGTTCATCCACACACGAACATGATTGTCATCACTGCCGAGATTGAATCTGGATTCGTCGCCAAAGATGACCTGGTTCCATTCCGCTGCTGTCCAGTTTCCTCGTCCGCGGCAAAGCTCCAGACGCAGGCATCGATGGGTGGGCGTCAAGGGCAGCACACGTAATGAGTGCCGCGATACCAACTGTCTTTCAGCCAGCCACTTTCGTATGGTTCGAGAAGACACAGAGGTCCCCCTAGTGAAGGCGCAACCTGTGCCTGGATGGCTGCCGATGAAGTAGTTGATTGTACGCGTGCATTTCTAACAATGTGGTGGTTTTCTCAACGACTGGTCTGTCGAGGGCGTCCTGAGCCTGGTCTTCGTGTACAGGACATCTCTCGGGTCCACTGGCCCCAACACCTCCTCACAACACAATCAAAGTGGCCTAATTGACAAGCTACTTGCTTAGCTGACCACCCAGCTTCCGCAAACGCGACGATTCTCCTCCTCTCAAATTGCGACAACTGCTTATATTGTCTTCGAACACGGCGCAATGGCATGTCTACTTCAGCTCTTTGTAAATGACTCAGCACTCTCAAACAAGCTTTGGTTACCAGCTTTATACTCCCCAGAATACGATGTTCAACACCCTCGACCAGCTATATGTATTGCGCCATAACGCTGCATTTCTAATCATTTGCATATCTCCCCGATATGTACCTTCATTGCGAGTTTCGTTATTATTTTTTAATAATCCCGCAATTATTTCTTAGTCCATGAGTGTGTATATATGTATATATATATATATATATATATATATATATATATATATACACTACTGACCATTAAAATTGCTACACCGGGAAGGCGGCACACCACACACGTGAAATTTGCATGACAGGTAGAACTTGCTGTGATATGCAAATGATTAGATTTTCAGCGCATTCATAGAAAGCAGGCGACAGTAGCGACATCTACAATGTGTAAAAAACCAGAGATTTGACAGCAGTTTTCAGATACTCAATTTCCGTTTCAACGTTGTTTTCGGCAAAGAAAGTTGTTGTAATGCCTCGTGTAAGAAGAAGAAATGCCTATCAGCACGTGTTTGACTTTGATCGAGGAAGGATAGCCTACCGGGATTGCGGTTTATCGTACCGCAATACTGCTGCTCGCGTCGGTCGAGATCCCATGCCTGTTAGCAGAATATGGAATCGATGGGTTCAGGACAATCATACGGAACGTCATACAGGATCTCAGCGACCCCCCATCACTAACAGCAGAGGAGACAGACATCTTATCCGCATGGTCACAAGGGATCGTACAGCCACGTCACGAACCCTGAGTCGAGAAATGGAGTCATTTGAAAGGCAACAAGTTTCTGCTCGAACAGTTCGACGACGTTTGCAGCAGCATGGATTGTCCACACGGCGACCATGGCATCGGCTACCATTGACGCTGCGTCACAGACAGGAGCGCCTTCAATAGTGTGATCAGCGACGAACCTGGACGTGGGAATGGCATCTCGTCATCTTTACAGATGAATCTCGGTTCAGTATACAGGACCATGATGGCCACACCCGTGTTTGGAGGCATCGGTTAGAACGCGCATTGCCAGCTTGAATTGGACATCGCCATACTGGCCCATCTGCTGGAGTGATGGTATGGGGTGCCATTGGATACACGTCTCGATCACCTCTAGTTCGCATTATCAGCACTTTGAACAGCAACCGTTACACTTCCGATGTGTTAAAGCCCGTGGCTCTGCCTTATCTTCGAGGCCTCCCTAATGATTTGTTTCAACAGGAAAATGCACGACCGTATGCTGCCCGTTCTGTTCTGAACTTCCTTGATAAAGAACAGGTTCGACTGTTACCCTGGCCAGCACGTTCTCCTGATCTGTCACCAATTGAGAACGTGTGGTCAATAGTTGCCGAGCGATTGGCACGCCATCACTCACCATCCACTACTGTCGACAAACTGTGGCATAGTGTTGAAGCTGCATGGACTGAGATTCCCGTACATACCATAAATCTCTGACTCCATGCTTAGGTGGATAAATGCTGTTATTGCAGCCAGAGGTGGCTGCTCTGGGTACTGATTTCTCAAGATCTATACATCCTAATTTTCTGTAAATCTAATCTCTTGTTCTTTCCATTATAATGTATGTGTCCAATAAATATCGTTCTGTTATTTGCATTCCTTCTTGGTGTAGCAATTTTAATGGCCAGTAGTGTATATATATATATATATATATATATATATATATATATATATATATATATATATAATGAATAATTCATTTGAAATTTTCTCAAGTTAATGATATTTAAAAGTCTATAACCTGTAAAAAGTCTATCGTTTCAGCATATCTAATATATATATATATATATATATATATATATATATATATATATATATATATATATATATATATATATATATATATATATGTATGTATATATATGTATGTATATATATATATATGTATGTATATATATATATATATATATATATATATATATATATATATATATATATATATATCGAATATCTTTGATAGAAAAGCGATAGAATAATCGATATTCTTCAGAATATAGAAATCTATAAAATGTGAAGCCGCCCAACTTGTCTAGTGGTCAGCGTGCCTGACTGCGGATTAGGAGGTCCTGGGTTCGAATCCCGGTTCGGGCATGGATGTACTTTCACTCTCTATCTATCCTGTCTTTGTCCTTTCCTTGTATGAATGAGGTGTGAATGGTTGCCTACCCTATAAACGGGTTCCTATGGCATGTGTGTAGAGCAAAGTCGTACTTTCACCTTCATGGTGCTCTGATTAAAACAAAAGACACTCCCGATTGACTTCAATTCGCATAGCCAAGGCATAGCGAGCTTGGCTTGTCCAAGTGTCATAAGTAACAAAAACAACAAAAAAGGTCTAGTCACAATGTGAAATATTTTAATAAATTTCTCCATATGCTCAACATATTTCAGGTCGTTTTCAATATGGCGCAGAAATTTAAAAGTCAATAATAATGTCAGTCAGTCCTTAATGTCAGTTTTTCCTCTGTCTCTGATTATCGGAATCTCCAGGACCAGTTTTCGAGGCAGAAGGACACTTAAATTTCTGTGTACGATGCCACAGGCTAGCAAAATATTTTACTTCTAAAGTAATATTTGAAAAAAGGTATAATCGGCTATGTGTAAATGAAGTTAATACAGAGACTTTTGCAATAGAAAAATGAAGCTTCTATTTGTTATTTGTGAGTTTAAAATTTTTAAGTTTCATCCATATGAATGTTTAGAAATAATCACTGCGAATACAAAGGTTGATAAGTTTTACATTGTTAACTTTTCTTGATTAAGTTACAGACAACAGATACAGTCATTCATGTTGCATTATTAAAAACGAAAACAAATAAATACATTTTTAAATATTCAATATTCGGTTTTCAATATTGTGTATAGTAGTTTATATGGTAATTTATTTTTGTGTTGTAAAATTTAAATAATGTGATAGATTAAAAAATATCTTTCTATATCTATTTACTATAGTTTAAATTAATTTCTTGACAAGATGAATGGTAAATGAATGGAATATGAAGCGGAAAGATTAAATAAAATATTTCATGCAGGATGTGGTTAAATTTCGTATACTGAACATGTAATTTCGTTGACATAATGTTGAACATGTCCGCAAATTAAGAAAATTATTTATATAAAATGAACAGAAAGAAATAACAAAGGAAATAGAAAGGGAAAAAAACCGTTTATAATAACTTAGCATGAGGACTATCGATTATTATTTATTAATTAATATTAATTTTATAACTTTGTCATCTAAATCATTCGTAAAAAAATTATGAAAAAAGAAATCATTTATTCCCTTGCACAGAAATTTTTAGGACATAATTTTTTAAATACTTGTTTCATCATGAATGAATGAAAAAAGAATGTAGCAGAAATTGCTTAGTGCATCTGCTAACGGATGTAAAGTTCATTGTTAAAAGGGGGACTTATTGGCGCCAAAAATAAATGTGTGCAGTGAGTTTCGTAATGCGACATTTTACTTTCACTGGCAACCCTGATATTATTGGCAACCTTGTAAGACGATAAACAAAGTGCTGGAGAAAGCGTTCGACAATGTCGGTGGGTTTCTGTTCCGTATGAAAATGGATTACAAAATCAATGGTAAGCATTGTATTAAAATGAAAATTTTGTTTTAAAACTACACGGTAACTGAAAAGTTGTTGTTTCTAATTTTAGATAGTGTCTCCATAAAACCAAAAATGTTTAGAAGGTCAAAAAATAAAATCGGATCGTTTAACTGAAAATGCTACGATTTCTCTTGAAATACTTTTTTTTAAATTTAATGATATTGAATAGATTTGATGTTTATGAGAGAAGAAAATACTATTTTGTATAAAATAATGTCTTCAACGAATGAAAATAAAATAAAATACTTCTAGTGAGGTTAGAATCAAAATTTTAGCATCATTAGAAACAGAAATGTTTATATTTTCTTAAAACATTAAAAAAATGTGTATTTAGGCCATTTTTGCCTCAACCCTTTTAAATTCGTGTTAGTCCATAACTTTTTTTAAATCGAAAGAATATGGTTCACAAATTATTTAATCATTGATTTGTCATATTTTGAATTGTGAATTTAAGCAATATTTGATTCTTAAATATTGCTTTTTGGTGAAACCAAACATGTACATTAATCAACAATGTAAGTAAATTTTATTTTTAAATTTTCAAAGATAAATGTTTGTAGAACATTGATATTTGTCAAATAATGAAGTCTTCATAAAAATTGATTTCTAATGCTTGAATAAAAAAAATTTTAATAAATATGAATAATATATAATAAATTTTAACCTTCAATTTCGACCTTGAATATATGTAGTGGTTTGGAAACAGTTCTTTTGTTTAAATTATTTTTCCACAAATTTCGTGAATTTGTACGTATTTGCATAATATAGGTAATGTTCGAAAAGCTATTCTCAATTACAATCTTTAATAGGGTAATTTGAAACATAATTGAAATTGAAATCATTTTATTTCCAATAGTTATATGAACGGATTAATAAAATTATAATAAACGCCACTTACGAAGTGATATTGGGTTTGGTTTGTACTAAGCTGGCAGCCTGATGATTACTGTTCTGATCTTGGGTTCAACAGTTCGTGTTTTCGAATCGCACTTTGGGTATGGATGGTAATAGTGGTCCGGAATACATTTTAAACTATAGGTCCTAGACTAATTAGACCCCACATGTGCAAAAATAACCGTTGAATGGCAAAGAAACTAAATTAATTGGATTCTCACTATAGGATGCGGGTTCTAATTTCGATCATAGTTCCAAGTAAATAACGGGTGAGGTTGTTACTAACATTTTTCATGAGACGATAAAGAGCTCATCACACATCTCAGCTTTGCTAGACTTATGACGATAAATTTGTGTTTACAGTTTGTGATTTTAAAATTTTGCCATTTTTTAATTTAGAGTTTCATGAAAATGAAATATTTGTTGCCTTTTGCTTAATATCAAGAGCATTTCCTTTCATTAAACATGTAATGAGAAATATTGTTTCAATATTTTTATTATAAATAAAATTTTTTAGTTTTCTTTCAACGTATTATTGCATTATACTGAATTTTCTTTTAATATTTCTGTGAATACACCTCTGTGCCTTTGGGAAATTTGTAACAGTAATTAAAGTTTTGAGATTATATCTATATTATATCAGAATTTAGGATAATTGAGATGCAGTTATGCAGCTCTAAAAAATTTTGGTTCGTTCCACTTAATGATAAATTATAGAAATTTCGAGCGTAGCAAATTTAGTCTAACAATACATAAATAAATCTTAATTTGAAATCTTCAATTATATCAAAAACATATTGTATAAACTTATGTTATGTTTGGTATGTTTATGTTATGTTCTTATGTTATGTTTGGGTAACAAACAAAACTTAGTTTTCTTTTAATATTATTTATATAAAATGCTTACAAAATACTTTACTTCAAGAAATAATGTTCGAAAGTTTATGAAATCTCCTGTGTTTGTATGTTAATATTAGCTTAGTTTACAAAAAAAAAATAGAAACTTTTATTTAATTGTTGAAGTTATATCCTCGTGAATAATGTTTAAAATGGATCACAAAGAATATAGAGAAATATCATGAATTTTATATTACTCTCGATTGAGTTATAATAGTGAAATGGAAACAATTGTAATCCCTTCGTCGTATTATTTATTCTTATATAATTTAAATACTTAATATTTTATGATGGTATTTACAATTTATGAAAACAATTTTTTAAAAGAAATACAATTTTTGAATGTCACTCAAATTGACATTTTAAACCTAACAAATCTGTTCATTATATCTGAAATATGTATTCGAATTTCTAAAAATTCGAAAACTCTTTCAATTATAATTTTCAAATTTAATTCCAAAGCCGTTAAAATTATGAGGGCATCGATTGAATTGATAACTAATTACTGAATAGAGTAAGAGAAAACTTCTCTTATTGAAGTTTTGAATCTTCTATAATTTTAAATGCATCAAATGGAATTAAAATATAGTTTCCGATCCTTACTTTCTGACTACAGTTAAAGTCAAGCGGTTTATTAAAAGCGCGGACTGATTTTTTTTTTAAAGAGCGCTATTTTTTGTCTAAAATTTGTTTAATACAATAAGTATTTATGTAACTCTTATTATTTGAAAAGTTCTGCCATTTTCTATTAATAAATGTTTTTCTTATTTAATGCCTCTGAATGGGACGCTTATGTAGACATTTTATTTTAAATAGGAGTTATTATCTTCAACTATAAACGAAAGCCACATTGTTTTAATCTTAGTAAAATTATATTTATAATTTTTTTCATATCATAAGCATGATCTATAAATGTCTTGTGTTGAGTAGATTTTTAACCCAATAGACTCACTGAATTGCAAAAAATCTGATATTGTTTTCTGTTGGATCCCAGAACGTATAGGTCTGTTGTTGTGTTGTTGTTGTTTATGACACTTGGACAAGCCAAGCTCGCTATAACGTTGGCTATGCAAGTTTAAGTCAATTGGGAGCGTCTTTCATTTTAATCAGAGCACCATGAAGGTGAAAGTACGACTTCTGCTCATTTTTTAAAGTGCCTCGTAATTTTGAATCACGGTCAGGTGACGAGGTCTGACCTGAGCTGGCACCCTCCTCTCCACATCCACGCCACACCAGCGGAAGTACATTGGACGTCACAGATTAACGTGGATACGTCCCCAACCCACGGAGTTCTAACAACCCAGTGAAGGAAAGTACACCGTGGTCACCCTCCCAACCACTGTCCGCGGCAAATGATGCTTCACTTTGCTGAGATTGTGGGAAGCGGCGTGAAGCTACTGAGCCACTGGAGCTCTCACATATAGGACTTACCTTTTCGTCCCAGCGGTACAACTGTTGTACCATGAAAGTGAGTGTCTCAGAAGACGGCTGTGGTACAACAGTTGTACCATGGATTCCCCCCCCCCTTTCAAGCGCCTGACTTTTTCCCGCTCAAATTTCTTCGCGCAGTTCTGGGTGATTTAATTGCTGCTCTTTTGTGTGTGTAAGTCGTAAAAATTGGGGACTTGTCTGAGCGCGGATTTTTGGCGAAAAACGGTTTTCATTGGCTCCTCTTTTTAAAAGGGAAGCATATTCATCCGCACTTTAGCAAATTTTTTCATTGTAATCAGTTACTTTTCTTGTCGCTAGAAAAAATATTTTTGGTGGCTGCACGTCGTAAAGGGTTGACTGATGAAGAAATTAAAAATTTATTGGAAGAATTAGAAGAAGAAAATTTTGCAGACAGTGATCTGATTGCTGTGATGAATCTGAAAGCAAGGATATTAGTGTTTTGACGGCAATAATGATGCAAATTCCTCTTTCTCATTTGATTTTGATTGGCGTAAGGCTAAAGCAGATGATAAGCCTATCATTTTTAAATTTACGGGGGATTATGGTATTTCTGAGACAATAAAGGATTTAGTTGAGGAACACGAATTTATTTTTTTTTTCAGAAGAAATTTTAAACTTTATTGCAGATGAAATAAATATATATGCTTCCCAAATATTAAAATTACATCCAGGAAGTAATAAAAGAAAACATGGGACTAAGTGGAGTAATATTGATGCACCAGAGTAAAAAAAATTCTTATTCTTTTAATGGGTCATATAGATAAAGATAACAAAGATTATTGGTCGACAGATGAATTGATTGAAACTTCTATTTTTAGAAAAATTATGTCCCGTGATAGATTTTTTAATGTATTGCGATTTTTTTACATTTTACAGACAATAAGAATAAACCAAAACTTGATGAAGAATACGACAGATTGTGGAAATAACGAACGATTTTTGATTTTTTAAATAAATCTTTTAAGGAGCACAATCATCCGTCTGAAGAACTTGCAGTTGATGAAGTCATTATAAAATTCAAAGGAAGAGTGATATTCAAACAATATATTTCTAAGAAAAAGAAAACAGTGGGGAATTTTAAACTTTATAAATTCCAGGACCACATTGTATTTTTTAATCTCACAACAAAAACATGCAGGTAGAAATAAAACAAATATAAAAATGAAAATACTTCCAATCATAAATTGAGATGGAGGTAGATATTCAAGTTCTATCAGTCATTGAGAAATGAACCGAATATTACTATTTATTGTATGACAAATGTAGTTTTATTGAACAATCAACCTTTTTGAACAACGATTCGTCAGGCTACATTCATTGTGCAAAACGTTTCATACTTAGTTAAAGAAACACACCTAGAAAGGAAAATTCCATTTTTAAGCTTTTTCCTTAAAGATGAAAGATAAAAAAGCATATATTTTAATCCATTCAATATAGAAATTTGTTATAAATAAAAATACTTAAATCAAAAGAAAATTGAAATCATTATTGTGTTTAACACACAGATTACTTTTAATCTTTTTCAAATGCAACTTCGGCAATTTGCTTATACTTACTCATAAAAGGAAATATTTATTCAAAATATCTTTCTTCTTCTCTTCTTCTTCTTCTTCTTAGAATTGGGTTTGTATGTCATTGGGCACCTCTGCTTTTATCAGCATTTTGTACCATTAACTCCAAACCCAATGCTTCCTAGTTCCATTTGCTCGGGTCACCACTTTATTAATAAAGTCCGATAACCCTTTAATGGAGTCTAGGTGTAACTCTCTAGTATGGATGACGCCTAAAGAAGTTAATCTAGGGAGGGCAAGAGCCTCACATTCATAAATGATATGCTCTGCCGTTTCCCTTTGCGCATGACATTTCCAACAGATAAGGTCTTGCTGAAACAGTCCCTCTGGTCAGAAAGTCAGACATGCTAGAGATAGCTTCCCGACTTTCACCAGAAGAAGATGGTTTAGAGGTCATTTCCTCAATCGAAAGATTTATAACTGCCCCTTTACAAGATTTCCTCTGAGTTCCCTTATCTTTTTCAGGAAGGTCTACTTCAGAGGCTTCACCTGCAAATGCAGAAAGGTTTGTTATTACTTGTGTCTTTTCAGCCACAAGATAACAATTAAAAAGCTCAGGTAATATAAGTCCACCCAGCATTGCCTGAGTTACTGGGCAAGGCAAATACTCTAGAAGTTCGCCAGGCAACTAGAGGCTCCGTTAAGACACCAATACCGCGGTGCCAATTAGCCCTAGGCACGGAACGCATAACACCAGGGTTTACGGGAGCTGGTTCGCGGCCTCTTATTCAATATTCGAGGCTATCCTGTTATTTAAATATCTTTGTTTACATATTTTAATATCAGGCAGGCTGCTTTTAGGAATGTTTTTGAAATATTCAGTTAGTTTATTGCTTATCAATTTTTATTATAACGAATTGCAAATTCATTACTTTAAAGAAGTCTGCAATTATTTTAAATAATTATTTCAGAAAATTCTCTGTAATAAATTAATATACGCCTTATAGTTTTTGAAACAGACTAAATTTGTTTCACAAATGCATGTATATAATCTTAAAATTCTTATAACATTTCTTAATGTGGTATGTAAAACAGCGAATAGAAAAAAAAATCGATAGTTAGTCGATAAGTATAGTTATTTATGGTAAACACGTTTACATTTTCATGAGAATTATGGCAGACGTAGCGCGGCATATCAACTTCAAAAGATAAAGATTCGTCACGAGGAAAACTTCAGTACTTAAATGGGGTGAAAATGACCCTCTCCTTTCGGTCAAGGGGGTAGGAAATGTCATCTTCTCGCGCCGACTTAGGAGCAGTTTTTCGGTGACGCCGTACTCAAAAGGTTAAAATAATGAGAGGGGTGAGTCTACTCCACTTCCGCCTTCTGTTCCATTCCCTGGTGGGGTAAGTTTTATTTACTCACTTTGGCAGGAATCGAGCCAATGAGCAACAAACTAAATACCATAACTTAATCTCATTTACGAAGTGTGAATGTAAAATTAATCCACCTTCGTATAGGACACACACGTTTCACACTTGAGTATCTGATTTTAAAATGAATTGAAAACATTTGTGTGAAACCGTATACCGTTTTTCACACTTTAATTTCATGTTCTGATTTCAACCATCATCGTTTTAAGTTCTTTTAAGACTGATCATTTAACAATGCGGCATTTGTGCTGGATTGCATTTAAACATTTTTGTAATATTGAAAGAATCATCGGTTGTACAGATTCTTATATATATATATACAATTTGTGTTGTATGTTTGGGGTTTGTCTCTATATGTTTTAATTTATATTATAGATATACACGTATCAATATTTAATTGAGTTTTAATAAGTTGATTGGGTTTTAAATCATTATGAATATATTTAGTTTTGACACAGCTTGTCCTGATTTGAATCTTGCGCCGCAAAACCCAACCAACTATAATATTGTAATACTCTTCAAAATATATTCTGAATTTTAAAAAGTTCTTAAAGCCCTTATTTTCTCCGCTTTTAACTTCTTTATATATATATATATATATATATATATATATATATATATATATATATATATATGTGTGTGTGTGTGTGTGTATATATTTATATATATGTATATACATATACACACACACACACACACACACACACACACACACACACACACACATATATATATATATATATATATATATATATATATATATATACACACATATATATATATATATATATATATATATATATATATATATATATACACACATATATATATATATATATATATATATATATATATATATATATATATATATATATAGAGAGAGAGAGAGAGAGAGAGAGAGAGAGATATAAATATCTAAGCTATGGAAAAATATTAATAATCGACAGATGTAGACATGCTTTTATGTATAATACTCAATAATAAACATTCGAGTTCGATTTTTATCTTAGATATGGACTTTTTTTTCTAATAATTCATTATTCACTTTTAGCAGTAATTTCAACTTGAATTAGTCTTATTTAGGTGAAGATTGCTGTAATATACTTTAGCATTTGCCCATTTTTCTTTCTGGGAAACTTTCCATAGTATTCTGTATTCATTCATGGTAAGGATAAGAACTCTCGAGTGTTCAATGGGAACATGAAGAAAGGCAAAAAGAGTGCAACATTTGCCTCTTGTTCTTTAACCGTGGGATGGTGGAATGAATTCTTCAATGATGCTGAATGTTTGGAAAAGCCTTAATATACCATCTTGTAATTTCTAAACGGCGGCAGAAGGATGATGAACGAAAAATTTACGTTTCTATACTTTGAAAGTATGAATATTCAGATAAATCAGACGGGTTCAATGAATCAGGCGTACGAATACTGTCAATTATGTTCAGAAGTTCATCTTGAAACCATAATCTGAAGAATTTCAAAATACCTTGTTTTTCAACAAATTAACTGTTATGCTTATCCATTGCCCGTGTCAAAATTTTTGCTTCGTGTGGAATCACTATGACATTATGATAGGATACTTGAGAGGCATTGTGTGATACATACTTTGTACTCAATGGAAAAAACCTCATTTATTTTTAAACGGCAATAGATGATAGCTGAATATGGAATGAAAATTTCTGAGTTGAGATATACATGTCTCCCATCATTTCATGATTGAAAATACATTGCAACAGCTGCCATCTATTAGATTCTTATTTTCTGCGTGAAGTTAAATAAATAAAATAAAATGTCCCTGTTGATTAGCGGAAGATCTTTGTTTGTGTTTTATGACTGCAGCTGATTGTTTTTACACAACCGTCTGTGTGGATAAGTTTTAATTTTTATCCGCCATGTGTGATATTCGACTAAGGTCCTATTTATGAATATTCTCATGGAAAACAATAGAGACAGATGCTAAGCGCTTTGAGTTATTTTTCAGTTGCTGAGCCATCAAGTTTCGTTGAATCATGTTAACTTTTTCTCAAAGATATAGAACGCTGAATAATGAATTTAATAATTGTTTACTAAATAATCTTTCTATATCGAAATCATTGTTACTCATTTGTGTATGATTTTTATGAACGCGAGTTCAATAATCATCACGTACATATGTCGTTTATTTTATTTCATGTAGAATTTTTGATCGCAAGAATCACGAATTATATTTGCTTCTAATTAATGTTACTTCAATAAATAAATGGTCAAGAATTATAGAATATTTTTGTTAAATAATCAAAAATATTTACTGTAATTATTGCATTAATCTTACATTTATTTTTCTATTGAATGTAATGAAATTGTTATAATTGTTTTTTCTCTGTCAATTTCTTATCTGTGATTCCAAAATCAAATTGTAATACTACTTAAAAATGATCTTGTGCAATTTATTTGTAATGGTATAAAAATTATTTTGAGTAACTACAATGTAATCCTAAAATTAAATCTGCTTACAGTAATGAAAAATTTATTTAAAATTTCCTTGATTAGTTTTCTCTCTATTTCATGAAATATCTTTTTTTTTTTTAGCGTAAGCGGTTAAAATTCTAACACAGCAAACAAATTTACTAACTTGATATTTTTTGTCATGTCAAATTACTGTGTGCTTCAAATATTATTTTAATTGATTGATATCTCTTCCTAAATATATTTGTTAAATAAATTCATATTGTTTTTTGCGTACTTAAATCATTGTTTGTCGTAAAGTTATTGATTCTTACCCTAGGAAATTTTTTTTACCGTTAATTCAAACGATTGATTAAATTAAATTATACAGCTTTGATATTGTTAAAAAGTTTTAAAATTTTGGAAAAGAATACGTGTGTTTTTTTTAAAGTGCATTTTCGGTAAAAAAAGAATTTATAATAAATTTTCTTCCTTTAAGTTTTACAGGATTTATCTATTTATTTAATTAATATTGGCTTTTCGCTAATGGATTATCATATTTTCCAATAGATTTCGAACAAACTTAATTCCTTAAACGAGTCCTTGAATGATGACTCGGTTGAATTTTCACAATTTATCCATTTCCTTTTAATATTCGTCGATATTCAGCAACTACATGAATTCACCTGTATACGTTTCCCTGTGTATTTATGTATTCAATAATAACAATTTCAAATTGGTGCTGTGGCTTTCAGTTTAAGAGATCGTATGTTCAAGCTTTGCCTCCGAGATGTTTGTAGTGGTCCTTTTAAAAATGTAAGTCTCACAATCGAATTAAAAAAAAAATATAGTTGCTCGCGCGTTAAAATTTCGAAATCTGGCTTCTGTTATAATATTTTCAGCTTAATTACCACCCGATGTGAGAATATTTCTAGTACTTTGGAATCCTCTTTAGGATCAAATAAAATTAGATCTAGTGTAAAAATTTTACCCTTATATTAAAAAACCAAACTAACCATTGAATTTTTCTCATTAATTTTTTATTTCTTATTTATGGGGATTCTGATAGGATGAAATCGTTAATGCGCTATTAATTTAATAGCTTCTATGAATTTTTATTGTCGAGTTCTTTGGTGTTCATTATTGTTTATTATACAAAGAAAAGGGTGAGGAATAAGTTTTAAAATAAATAAATTAAAAAATATCCATCATTCTAAAACAAAAGTTTTGCGGTATGCTGATGAAGATTGGCGGTTAATATATTATAGAAATGAGTGTAACTGTTAATGTAGATGGGTTGGTTTACATTTCCGCAAAATTCCATTTAATAATAAGCTGACTTTCAATTCACGAATTCGTTTGTTTTAATAAACATGTATTTCTTTGTATTTTTCAGTCTGGACTAATGCAATATATGGTTGAAAGAGTATTTGAAATAATTTATTTTAATAAAAGAATATGTATATAATGTATGTGTGTGCGCGTGTATTTATCACAAACTTAATTTTACTGTTTCGTCATTCTCCTAGGTGTTTTCGTTTACGTTTCTGACATATCTATTAGTATCAGAATTCTGATTTTCAATATTTTCTCATGCATTGTTGATTGTTATCGATTTATCATTGTGATCCCATGCTAATTTATTTACATTAATAATCTGCATTTTTTATTTTATAATTATTTGTAGTGTTGAAAAATATTCGAATTGCATTAAGATTTATTGATAAATCTGTTGAATTAACCTCAATAGTTTCCTAAATACACATTATCTATTTAACTTTTTATAATGAAATAAATTCGTTAATGTAGTACTGATTAAAATATTTCGATTATTTTATTGCTGTAATAATTTGTCTCAATTTTTATTACTACCATAAAACAATCCATGTATATCGGTACTTTTTATTTAAAATCGAAATTTGGCAAATTTTCGTAATGTTTTGCAGGTATAATCGATTATTCTTTATTTTTCTGGAAACCTTTAATTTTCTACCAAAGATCATCATAGTATTTAATGCTAGGCAAAAACTTTCAATATTTGTGGTAACAACTAATTCAATTGCTAAATTCGTAAAAAAAATGAGTGTTGAACTTTCTTGTTTCATTATAATTAATTTAACTATTTCTTTGGTAATGGACTTACATTGTAGGTTCATATTTTTAAAACCATTTAAGTCAGTCACTTTTTCAATTATAAATAATTTAAAATTGTTTATTCTTTTAAAATGAAAGTAATATTGCAACTTAGTAATGAAAAAAAATGATATCTAAAATGAACTGACAATTAAATATACTGCTACCTTTCCGTTTCGCATTTATTTATTTATTTATTTTTTCCATTTTATAAAATTTTACTATTTCTCTAAATTTTGTTTTTATTAATTTTATATAATTAACAAAGTATTTCACTTTTAAATAATTAAAGCCGCCCAACTTGTCTAGTGGTCAGCGTGTCTGACTGCGGATAAGGAGGTCCTGGGTTCGAATCCCGGTTCGGGCATGGGTGTACTTTCTCTCTCTATCTATCCTGTCTTTGTTCTTTCCTTGTATGAATGAGGTGTGAATGGTTGCTTACCCTATAAACGGCTCCCTATGGCATGTGTGTAGAGCAAAGTCGTACTTTCACCTTCATGGTGCTCTGATTAAAACAAAAGACACTCCCCATTGACTTAAATTCGCATAGCCAAGGCATAGCGAGCTTGGCTTAACCAAGTGTCATTAGTAACAACAACAACAAATAATTAAAATTTATAAGTATTTTTAACAATTTCCTATTTGTAGCTATTTATATAATATTTTTAGTTTCATATTTCGTGTGCTAATTGTTTTCATATTTACGAATGTGTGTCTTTTCATATGTTTTCTCAATATGTATTATTTTCTATGTAAATGTTATTATGAAAACACAAAAGTGAATGAAGCTTATACTATGAAAAATTACGAAACCATTGGTTTTAAAAATGGTAGTTGAAATATTCCGAGAATTATGAATTTTTAAGATTATTTTCCTTTTTGTCTGGTAATTATACTTTTTAACTAAATTACTCAAAATTCCTTAAGCTATATGTTGTCTGAAAACATTAATTCCAATTTTTAATTAAAGTTAGATAAACAATTTAACAATTTGTTTACTTGATATTTTATTCCTTTAAAAAATTAATATCTATAAACTAAAAATGTAACAGAAAAATATTAATATCCTAAGGTCTGAAAATTTGTTATTAAAAATGCTAAATTGTTAAATAAACTCAAGTGATAAAAAAACATTTTTGATTGAAGAACAATTTTAAAAATCCAATCGTTTGTTGCTAACTTTTTAATCTTCTGCATAAAAATTCATATAAGCCAACTAATTTTATCATAACTTAAACTGTAACAAGATATTAAATAATTTATTTAGAAATAAAGAAAAACGAATTATATACGTATTTCATTATTCATATATATCAAGAAAAAATATCGAAAATATTATAATTAATATCAGAGTACTCACTATTCTTTTCTTAAAAAAGAGAAACTAGCTTATCAGTATTTACACATAAAAAACCAAAACTCCAGCTTTAAAACCAGATTTTAAATGAAGGGGGAAAAATACTTTCTTCCCCTCTTGAAACATCTACACTTGGAGTTCTTTTCAGCGGCGCGTGGTTTGTAATTTTGTTTTTATTTGTCTGGAAGTTCAAGTGTGTGTGTGTGCTGATGTCAGAAAGAATTTAGTAAAAAGAAACTTTTTTCCACAATTAAAACCTTTCTTTTTGCGTTATAGTTTTCAATTTCTTAATTGAAGGAGAAATGACATAGCATTTAATTTGTCGAAATATGTAAGTAAGTTTAAAAAATGCATTATTTTTTTAAACTTATTTTAAGAATTATTTCATCATTTTCATATCTGATTTTGGAATTTGATTTCTTACATTAAGTTTATCTGTTTGTACATCAAGTGTATGTAAATAAAATCCTTTTTTTTCGCCGAAATTTCGTCCAGAGTTGAAGTGAGAATGCTGTTTAGAATAAAGTGAATCTTGTATACTGGATGTTGGCATTTAGTTAACTTAAAACATAAGCTATGGTCATTTCCATACTTTGTGTGATATTAGCATCAGAAATTAATTTAAACCGTAAATAATAGTGATTTAAACTTATTGTGTAGTTACTTTTGGCATGATGAACATCATTTCGACTGTTGTTCTCTTCAGGAACATATTCATCTTAGCATTCTCAATTAGTTCTTAAAAAAAATGATTTACTCAAACACTTAATTTTATCAAACGTTACTTCAGCGTAGCTTATTCCATCTGGAGGATATTGCGGTATAAATATTTTAATATAAATTATGAAACTGTTTGTTTTATTTTGTTTTATTAAAAACATGACAATCAATTTTATAAATCATTTTACCTATTAAATTGCACTATTTTTTATACTTATTTTACATTTATATATATCGGATATGCTGACCAGCGTGCCTGACTACGGATAAGGAGGTCCTGGGTTCGAATCCCGGTTCGGGCATGGATGTACTTTCTCTCTCTATCTATCCTGACTTTGTCCTTTCCTTGTATGAATGAGGTATAAATGGTTGCCTATCCTATAAACGGGTCTCCATGGCATGTGTGTACTAAGGAAGTCGGACTCTACACTAAAATATGGTTCAGTTGGAAAAGTGAAGCAGCGCACCCCATGTTGCCAGCCTAACTGGCACACGACAATGAATGATAGAATGTATCGGATTTTATTGTTTTTATAAAAAAAACGATATGCAAATATTTCGTTAAGAGCTTTTACCGCTGAAAAGTTAATTGTAAATTAATTCTTGAATACTTTCCCACAAATTTATATTTTAGTAAAGTTAAGAATTTAGCCTTTAATAGTTCACTTACATTCATTGAAAGCAGTCATTGATGTTATCCGTCAATTTTTATCATGACGAGATATATTGTTTATTACTTTTCACTTAATATTCATTTTTTGATATTATAGCTTCATGTTTCATTTGTCTCAACATTCAATGTAACGACGTGGTTGTGCATCTTTAATTTCCTCCAATTCCAGCCAAAAATAATCGTAAATTCTGAGAATCGATTTTATTGTACATGAGTTCGAGGTAGATTTGCTGCTGTTTTTCATATTAAAAATATTGTATTTAATTTTCGTATTTACAATTTGTATTTAATTTCATTTTAAAAATTGTTTAACAAGAGATTAAAACTGCTTTAATTAAACTTTATGTAAACGTAAATTTCAAAATCTCTTATTGGTACTAACAAACGCAATTGTTGTTACTCCCTTAAATTATCTTTTTTAATTTTAATGAAAAATATTTATGAATATAATGGATTTTTAATTCGAATTGCTCCAATTTGTTCAACAAAGAGTGAACTGATCAAATTTTAGTCATTATAAAACGAAGAACGAAAGATTTTCGTTAGATAAAAAAAAAGTTTTACCAATCATTGTAAGTTAATATATTACATACCGTCGCGATCACTTTTTGATATAGCCTTTTCTAAAACTATCATTGGAAAATCCCTTCAAATCACGTTTCTTTTATTGTAGTATTATTTTTGTTTATTTTTATTAGAAAATATCGCTAAAGTGAAGAGATGGGTACGGAGGGTAAAATGCGCCAAGCAGGCGATAAAGTGGTGCGATAAGTTCGTCAAACTGGTTTAACGGTTCGGATTACGTATGTATGACCTATTTTTTTATTGGGTAACGTGATCGCGTGACATGCGCGTTTTGTATGTAACCCTTGAAACTATTTTAGAATAATATTTAATAATTGAGTTTCGATATTCGAATTTTGGAGTTTGTGTGTTGCTAGCGAAAATTACCTATGGATGAAAATGTATTGAACTTACGTTTTTTTATTTAGAGCGTGATGGTAGTAAGAAAGTAAGTATATGAATTTTTAAGTTGTATGTATTGCATGTTAGTGTTAGAATGTGCCGCGTACTGATATTTTTTTATGTAGGTGCCATTGCTCGGTATATTAAAATTCCAGTTTAAACAAAATGTGAAATTTGTTAACGTTCGAAATTTAGTTTTACTGCCCGGTTGGCACTGCAGTAGGTAGCGCTACACTGATGTTTTTTTTAAGGTGGGCGCCATTGCTCGGTATATTTAAAATTCGAGTTTAAACAAAAAGTGAAATTTTTTAACGTTCGAAATTTAGTTTTACTGCCCGGTTGGCACTGCAGTAGGTAGCGCTACACTGATGTTTTTTTTAAGGTGGGTGCCATTGCTCGGTATATTTAAAATCAAGTGATAAAAATTTCATTTCTATTTATTCGAATTTTAAAACTTCTACAGTATTTAATTGTAATGAAATATATAACTTTTTAATATTTGGAATTCGAAAAAACGCGTGATTTCAAAGCTGAAGTTCGAACGCGATCGTTATTGGTTGAAATTTATCGCGCGTAGTGACGCAATTTAGGTTGGCGACAGAGCTGTAGAGCGCTTGGTGCCAAAATTTGAAATCGCGCCAATCCCGTACCCATCTGGTAACTTTTACCACTTTTTAAGAAATTAAAATCATGTTAAATTTGAAGTGCTTTGAATTTTTTTCATCCATGTAACATTTTATTTTCTATAGACTGTTTTCATGTACCGTCTTAGCTTCCTATTATCAACTTCCGTTATATAAAAAGGTATTTGAGGACTAATTAAAAATAGATATATTAACTGATAGCCCCCCTTAACTATTAAGGCCTTTTGGATCATCTGAATGTCAGTTGTATATTTCGTCTGGAAGAGCCATTTTACAGAGTATGTTTGCTGCATTCGTGTGTCATAAAGTCCCGGAGTACTCTCATGCTCTCACCTGGACATAAATGAATACAGAAAACAAAAAGGGGAGAAAATTTCCAAATACTTAACAATAACTGGGATTGAAATTTGTACATCTCACTCTGAAGAGTGCTGTATAATTACTGGGCAAATGCAACTTATGAAAACTCATTCTGAAAATGTTTGGCTTATTTGTCGCTCAACGGTCAGTTATTGCACATGATGGCTAATTAGATCAAGATCTACTGTTTACAGTTCATTTCAAATCAGTACAAACACCCTTGCCCAAGTTGGAATACGAACCCATGATTTTTTCAACTGCAAGCCAGAGCGCTAACTATTCGGCAATTTTTTTTTTTGAAGAGCTTGTGTGCAGTGTATATTTAAATAAGTTATGGATGACATTTAAATATTCACAGTATTATGAAGTCAGTTAATAAACTTTGTTACTCTATTTAATATAGACAGTAGACATGAAGTGTTTCTATTAAGAGCTTGAAATAGTTTGACTCCAGGAAAAATAGTTATAAATTTTAAATTTATAATAAATTTGTTAATATATGATTTAAATTGTATTAAATTTAATCATATATACCGCAGTCTTTTTCTTAAATATTTTCTTCACTTTTTTCTTTTTACAGCCTTTATTAATATGTTTTTATTTCGCTAAATATTTTTTTATTTTTAACATGGCAAGACAGATTACAATTATTGTTAGTAAAATGCATTTCTTAAAATTATGCAGTAATATCCTTAATATAATACAAATTTTAGTAAAATCTTAGAAAATGACAAATCATTTATCTTAGATAGTCTCTGTCACGCCAATGATAAGAAGTGTTCAGCAGCGACACATATGGAATCTGTTCATATTTTCTCTAAGATTAAAGAGTGGGCAAAAAGCTTGAATAAAAATTACAATGCTCTGTGTAGATGTTCACATAGGTAAACCAACAAGTATTCTGTAGGATGCCACTGTATCGCGTCGTTAATAGTCTGGTAAACTAGCAAAGTTCTCGATTTTCCATTGCTTCGACTGAATTTTGCCTATTATTTCCAACTGGTGTCTTTGTCTAACAAATTATTTTATGTTAGTTTTATGGTGTGGTATGAAATATTTGAATATTTTGGTTGTACCACAGTGTTGCGCTTTTTCTTGCAAGAGAGTCCCCCTCTCGTTTTTAAACATGTTACTATGACCAGCAGTCTGTTGTATTAAAATTTTCTTATTTTTTTGCTGTAGGCAATGGATATAATTTCAATGAATATTGTGTTTGATGAATAATCCTGCATCACAAAAAAAATTTTGAGTAGGATATAAACAAAAATAATTTGAAACGCTGATATTGCAATCAATTCAATTTTAATGCATTGTTTGGATGTATTAGTATACAGCGCCTTACTATTTTAACATCATGTAGGTTAAACTCTGAAAGCTATTATAAAACATTTGGACATCCCTGTTGTTTCTGCTTTTCTGAAAGATTTTTCACGGAGCATGCGTTGTATTCACTAAGAATGGAACCTAAAATTTTGGCTATCATTCACCAAAACTGACTAAATGCTGAAAACCAAAGTAAAATTTTTAACCTTGCACATTCCATTCTAAGCAACGTATTATTATTGAAAAGTCACGACAAGCTCAAGTAATGTAACTAAAAATAGCTTTTTAAGCTAAAATTTTAGTTTCTCGTAAAACATAAAAATTGCTAATATATCATGATCTTTCTTTCAGCAGTCATGATATGAATTGTGTCATGAGATTCTCAACAAAATTTGAACAAAATATATACAGCAAAAATTCATTTAGCATTTCTGTTTAGCAGTTTGTTGACACAAATCGCACCTATTGTTTGAATGCTTGTTATACTTCAATATCCATTTTAAACTGTGGATTCGAGCCTATAAGTCCTGCTTAACAAAAGCTGATTGTTGAAATACAAAGCACCAGACCAAACCTTAAGACAAAAATTTTACTGTAAGTTTATCACAACAATCTTAATTATATTAACAATGTTTATGTATGGTTTTGTTTTCAGGGCTAAGTACAAAAAAGCATGCAACAACCATTTATACAGATTTTAGTAAAATATATTATTTTTAATGACTCAAATTTTCCATTCTTATTTTAATTTTTAGTTAATATGCTAACTATGAAGTATTTTCAATTGAATAAATCATCTGAAAAAAATTTACTATATTATTTGAATTATTATGGAAATTTTATTCTTGCTATAAAGACTGTTTTTAAATACTAAAATGGCAAACTAACTTTGCAAATTCCTAATTTTCAGCAGTAAAAGGAAAAATTTTCAAATAAAACTAAGTAGTTTAATTCAATAATAATAAAATTTTGAAGATGTGTTGCCAATTTTAAAATATAAATTATTCAACATTTTTATTTCTGTTGTCTTATCTTTTGGAAAAAAATGCTGAATGGAGCAAAAAAACTGAATGAAAAGATTTCGTTGGTTATTCTAAAGTATAACCATTAAAGTTTTTATTTTGAATAAAATGATACCATTTTTTGTGTACCTGTGTATTTTTCTTCTTACAAAATCACTTATAAGAGGTCACACTCACCACATACTATTGTGCATCTATATTGAATATTAAAATTGTAAGTACTATATTTTTGTAAATGAGTATGTTCATTTATTTAAAATTCATTTATTATTATAAATTGGTTACTTTTCCAAGATAACTGTCAAAATATTTACATAATTAAAATAAAAATGTGAATCATTAAAAAAGTTTGTTTTTCCAAAAATTAATACATTTAATTAATAAAATTCAAAATTATAAAAATACTTAAATTCATATAGCAGAAAGTTATTATATATGCAAATTAAATATATAAGTAATATTTAAGAAATGGTGTATTTAATGAATTTTTTATTTGCATTTTTTTACAGATTCATGAATTTGTTTGCTTACCATTTTGCTGGAACAATTGGGTAAGTTTCTTGATTTTTTTTGCTCTGATTGTACTTGCTTAAGGAATTAAATTTGCTCTTACATAAATTAGTAAAAGCATTTAAATAGTGAAATTTATTTTTTATTGTTATTTTGGTGTATCAAATATCTTAATTTGTTTTTTATGAAATTTCTCTAAAACTTCTTTAGAAATTTAATTGCTAAATCTAATTTTCAGAAGATTAATTAACTGACTACTAGATATTATTTTACACATTCTTTCAGCATAATTTGTCATAATGTATAAGAATTCTGTTATTCTTACTTCTTGTCTTATTTTTCTTTCAAGGTATTGTAATTAAATTTTCTACAATATTTTCGCCAAAAAAAGTAATTAAACTGAACTTATAAAAAGGGACCCACCTACTGCATGAGAACATTTTTAGGGAAATTTTAGGTGGCAAACTGATACTGTATCTACAAAATGTTCAAGACAATTCTCACCATTTTATGAGCCCCCGAGAAATTTATTTCTCCTACTTACTACTTTTCGTTAGTCTTAGTTGGTGCATAAAGAAACATACTGGTGTTTTACTTCTCTTAAAATTCAACAACAGTTTTTGATCTTAAAATCTGAGCTTTAAAAAACTAATAATATAATTTAATTTTACAAAGCATTTCATGAATTGTAAGCAATTTAATTATGCGTCTACAATATTTTCTTAAGGTAAATCCATCAGGTAAAAATATCATATTATATAATCATAAATTTTTTTTTATTCTTAAATTCAAGTCTATAGTATCAGAATTAACTGTGCTTATTTATAAATTATTAAATTTGAAGTTTAATTTTTCTTTTACTCAATTGTTTTTATTTAACTATTTGTTTTTGGGAGTCTGACAAATAAAAATGAAAAAAAGTATATAAAAAGGAAAATGAAATATTAAGCTAAAATTAATGTTGTATTAATTCTAGAAAATTAAAAAAAACACTTTTAAATGTTTTTCAATAAAAAAACTTAGAAACTTGCATTATGCATCTTTACTGAAAAATGTTTTAAAACCCGAATAAAATTTTTAAATTTTTAATATCAGAAACAATAATTAATAAAATTTAAGAAAACTATGAATAGCTAAATATTTCTAAATTTAACTTTTGATACCATGTTGTAGACTACCTAAGCATTTAGGCTGTAAGGTCTACTTCGTAATATGTTTTCCTAGCGAACTTCTCAAGATAGTGAATATTGTATTCCCGTATTGAAAAGGAGGAAACATAAAAATTTCCTTTGTATCCACTCCAACAGACGAGCATTGAAAATGCTTAAACAAAAAAGTACATAAAAAATTTATGTGTTCAATCTCTGGAATCAAACTCCTAACCTTCGCACCAAAAAGCAGTGTTCTACCACTAGTCCACATTAAACCTTACGAAATTTAATCTTAAAACTATTAAAAATGTAACAGTAACATAGTATCTATAACTCTGTCTGTATTTATAAAATTCCTATTCTCTTTCCTGCTGAACTTTTACTCAAATTTCAATTAAAAAGTACTGCGTAAAATGGATAGAAAATTAAGTTAATGTTTATTTCTCAGTAACTCAAAATAAAAGCTGTTTCATTTCAAAGTTTTGATTTCAGTATTTGGAAATAATTTTTAAACAAATCCAATTGTTTGAATTTCTTGTAAATTTGCTTATACCGTGATTTAATTAATATAAATGGAAAAAATTCTTCTCAGTTCAAGAACAAAGAAATAAGGCTCTTTTGAGCACTTTTCAAATTGTCTACTATGACAATCTCTGAAGTTGAGAAAAAAATTATTTCTAGTTGTCATATACATTTTATTTCGTATTACAAAAAACTAAATTTAGGGATTTACTTTTCCCTGATTCAAGAAGAAAATGTTATTTTTATCAATTGCAGCACATGTATTTATTGTTTTTTATTATAAATCCAATTGTCACCCTAGTGAGAAGTCCCAAATTCATTGGTGGGTTCACTACATCATTCTGTTCTTTTTTAAACCGATCTATATTTCAAACCTGATTTCATCATGCAAAACAGTTTTTTCAACAAGGCTAAATGAATCACAGGATTTATTTTGTTTCAATCAATTTTTTCTTCAAAAAAATTAACACCGGAAATTACTACTTACGAAAGCAGTTGAGTTGGCAGCAGAATAGACAATTATCTTGCCTTCGGTTCCTCAAGTGCTCAAATCTCACGTTGAGCTTGAATGTTAGTGGTATGGAATCAACTTTTAGCTGTTAATCTTGGTCAATATAGCCCATTTGGGGAAAAAATGGTCATTGAGTGACAACCAAAACTAATTCCAATAAAAGCTAGAAACCCTGCCTTGCTAGTTTCAAATATAATATTTTTAACTAGAATTTTTCATTTTCAGTATATCGAATTAAAGATTCCTTTTGGAGTTCTTTAGGAAAGTTGAATCCAATAAAATGTGTAAGAATATTTTGAAATTCAATTAAACAAATCATTATCAAAGTACTTTATAGGAAGCTCTTTTACCAGTACCTGCATATTTGGAGTTGAGATGTAAAGGAATTCTTCTAGGGAATTTATAATCTAGGGAAGCATCTAGAAAATTTATAATACATAATGTATCCGCATAACTCGTATTTAAAATTGTTGTATTGCTTTTTTTAATGATAAAAATTTTCTTGTATAAATTAAAATATTAAAGAAATATCACCTTATGTACTCATTACTGGCAGCAATGATTAAAGGATTTGCTAAAAGAGTGTTCAGAAAAGTTGTTATGAAATATAATAAAGATTATTTTAAAATAAGAGCAAGTGAACACCATATAAGTAATTATTTTATTTTTAGCTTTATCTTTGGAGATCTCTCTTCGATATCCCATTGGAATTTATTATTCTTATTGTTATCTGTATCACTCTTTTTTCAAAATAACATTCCTATATGTCCCAAATTCTGAGTCCTGCCAATGATGATTAAAAGATTCATTGGGAGTGCTTTAGAAAAAGTTATTCAATATAATATGTAAGGATATTTTGACGATGAAGTATGATAAAAAGTTTATAGATATATTTGCAATACACCTCACATGATCCTTGGAGTTCACATGTACAATTCATGGGAATTTATTATGCTTTTGTATCTATCACTCTTATTTCAAGCTATGTTTGCTCTTTTTAATATTAATGAATATATTTAATCAAGTTTAAATATTAACGAAATATTCCAATATTTCCGTATATTCAGAGACCTCCCTGCGATGATTAAAAGATTCGCTTGGGAGCTCTTTATGAAAATTGTTTCAATATAATATTTGAGAATATTCTCAAAATTAAAGATATAAAGAATATTCTATATAGCTGTTTTATAACTAACTGCCTCCTTGGAGATGACATGTATAACCCAAAGGTATTTTTTAGCTAATGTATCTATAATCTAAATACAAAAAACATTTTTATGTGTGCTGTTTTAATAATAAAGAATATTCTCACACAAGTTTAAATATATAGAAAGGAAATATTCCTATATTGCCTTATATTCAGAGACCTCCCTGCGATGATTAAAAGATTCGTTTGGGAAGTCTTTAGGAAAATTGTTTCAAAATAGTGTTTAAGAATATTCTTCAAGTAAAAGAACTAAAGAACATTGTATGTTTATATCTAACAGCCTCCTTGGAGATGAAATGTATAACCCATGGGTATATTTATAATGCTGATGTATCTATTACTCTTATTTCTAAGAAATATTTTATGTGTGTTGTTTTAAGTAAAGTGTATTCTTATGCAAGTTTAAATATAAAGGAAATATTACTATATTTCCTTATATTCAGAGACCTCCCTGCGATGATTAAAAGATTCGTTCATGAAGTCTTTAGGAAAATTATTTCAAAATAATGTGTAAGAATATTCTGCAAATACATGCACTAAATAACATTGTGTGTTGCTATTTTATATCTTTCTGCCTCCTTGGAGATGAAATGTATAACCCATGGGTATATTTATAATGCTGATGTATCTCTTAATCTTATTTTTAAGAAATATGTTTATGTGTGCTGTTTTAAGTAAAGTATATTCTTATGCAAGTTTAAATATAAAGGAAATATTCCTATATTTCCTTATATTCAGAGACCTCCCTGCGATGATTAAAAGATTCGTTTGGGATGTCTTTAGGAAAATTGTTTCAAATTAATGTGTAAGAATATTCTTCAAGTAGAACAACTAAAGAACATTGTATGTTCATATCTAACAGCCTCCATGGAGATGAAATGTAGTACCCATGGGTATATTTATAATACTGATGTATCTCTTAATTTTATTTCTAAGAAATATTTTATGTGTGTTGTTTTAAGTAAAGTATATTCTTATGCAAGCTTAAATATAAAGGAAATATTCCTATATTTCCTTATATTCAGAGACCTCCCTGCGATGATTAAAAGATTCGTTTGGGAAGTCTTTAGGAAAATTGTTTCAAAATAATGTGTAAGAATATTCTTCAAGTACAAGAACTAAAGAACATTGTATGTTTATATCTAACAGCCTCCTTGGAGATGAAATGTATAACCCATGGGTATATTTATAATGCTGATGTATCTATTACTCTTATTTCTAAGAAATATTTTATGTGTGTTGTTTTAAGTAAAGTATATTCTTATGCAAGCTTAAATATAAAGGAAATATTTCTATATTTCCTCATATTCAGAGACCTCCCTGCGATGATTAAAAGATTCGTTTGGGAAGTCTTTAGGAAAATTGTTTCAAAATAATGTGTAAGAATATTCTTCAAGTACAAGAACTAAAGAACATTGTATGTTTATATCTAACAGCCTCCTTGGAGATGAAATGTATAACCCATGGGTATATTTATAATGCTGATGTATCTATTACTCTTATTTCTAAGAAATATTTTATGTGTGTTGTTTTAAGTAAAGTATATTCTTATGCAAGCTTAAATATAAAGGAAATATTTCTATATTTCCTTATATTCAGAGACCTCCCTGCGATGATTAAAAGATTCGTTTGGGAAGTCTTTAGGAAAATTGTTTCAAAATAATGTGTAAGAATATTCTTCAAGTACAAGAACTAAAGAACATTGTATGTTTATATCTAACAGCCTCCTTGGAGATGAAATGTATAACCCATGGGTATATTTATAATGCTGATGTATCTATTACTCTTATTTCTAAGAAATATTTTATGTGTGTTGTTTTAAGTAAAGTATATTCTTATGCAAGCTTAAATATAAAGGAAATATTTCTATATTTCCTTATATTCAGAGACCTCCCTGCGATGATTAAAAGATTCGTTTGGGAAGTCTTTAGGAAAATTGTTTCAAAATAATGTGTAAGAATATTCTTCAAATACAAGAACTAAAGAACATTGTATGTTTATATCTAACAGCCTCCTTGGAGATGAAATGTATAACCCATGGGTATATTTATAATGCTGATGTATCTATTACTCTTATTTCTAAGAAATATGTTTATGTGTGCTGTTTTAAGTAAAGTATATTCTTATGCAAGCTTAAATATAAAGCAAATATTCCTATATTTCCTTATATTCAGAGACCTCCCTGCGATGATTAAAAGATTCGTTTGGGAAGTCTTTAGGAAAATTGTTTCAAAATAATGTGTAAGAATATTCTTCAAGTACAAGAACTAAAGAACATTGTATGTTTATATCTAACAGCCTCCTTGGAGATGAAATGTATAACCCATGGGTATATTTAAAATGCTGATGTATCTATTACTCTTATTTCTAAGAAATATTTTATGTGTGTTGTTTTAAGTAAAGTATATTCTTATGCAAGCTTAAATATAAAGGAAATATTTCTATATTTCCTTATATTCAGAGACCTCCCTGCGATGATTAAAAGATTCGTTTGGGAAGTCTTTAGGAAAATTGTTTCAAAATAATGTGTAAGAATATTCTTCAAGTACAAGAACTAAAGAACATTGTATGTTTATATCTAACAGCCTCCTTGGAGATGAAATGTATAACCCATGGGTATATTTATAATGCTGATGTATCTATTACTCTTATTTCTAAGAAATATTTTATGTGTGTTGTTTTAAGTAAAGTATATTCTTATGCAAGCTTAAATATAAAGGAAATATTTCTATATTTCCTTATATTCAGAGACCTCCCTGCGATGATTAAAAGATTCGTTTGGGAAGTCTTTAGGAAAATTGTTTCAAAATAATGTGTAAGAATATTCTTCAAGTACAAGAACTAAAGAACATTGTATGTTTATATCTAACAGCCTCCTTGGAGATGAAA
The DNA here is from genome assembly GCA_037975125.1 of Latrodectus hesperus. Taxonomy (NCBI): domain Eukaryota; kingdom Metazoa; phylum Arthropoda; class Arachnida; order Araneae; family Theridiidae; genus Latrodectus; species Latrodectus hesperus. Next base: position 81,414,829 of record CM075853.1, read on the forward strand.
TGTATAACCCATGGGTATATTTATAATGCTGATGTATCTATTACTCTTATTTCTAAGAAATATTTTATGTGTGTTGTTTTAAGTAAAGTATATTCTTATGCAAGCTTAAATATAAAGGAAATATTTCTATATTTCCTCATATTCAGAGACCTCCCTGCGATGATTAAAAGATTCGTTTGGGAAGTCTTTAGGAAAATTGTTTCAAAATAATGTGTAAGAATATTCTTCAAGTACAAGAACTAAAGAACATTGTATGTTTATATCTAACAGCCTCCTTGGAGATGAAATGTATAACCCATGGGTATATTTATAATGCTGATGTATCTATTACTCTTATTTCTAAGAAATATTTTATGTGTGTTGTTTTAAGTAAAGTATATTCTTATGCAAGCTTAAATATAAAGGAAATATTTCTATATTTCCTCATATTCAGAGACCTCCCTGCGATGATTAAAAGATTCGTTTGGGAAGTCTTTAGGAAAATTGTTTCAAAATAATGTGTAAGAATATTCTTCAAGTACAAGAACTAAAGAACATTGTATGTTTATATCTAACAGCCTCCTTGGAGATGAAATGTATAACCCATGGGTATATTTATAATGCTGATGTATCTATTACTCTTATTTCTAAGAAATATTTTATGTGTGTTGTTTTAAGTAAAGTATATTCTTATGCAAGCTTAAATATAAAGGAAATATTTCTATATTTCCTTATATTCAGAGACCTCCCTGCGATGATTAAAAGATTCGTTTGGGAAGTCTTTAGGAAAATTGTTTCAAAATAATGTGTAAGAATATTCTTCAAGTACAAGAACTAAAGAACATTGTATGTTTATATCTAACAGCCTCCTTGGAGATGAAATGTATAACCCATGGGTATATTTATAATGCTGATGTATCTATTACTCTTATTTCTAAGAAATATTTTATGTGTGTTGTTTTAAGTAAAGTATATTCTTATGCAAGCTTAAATATAAAGGAAATATTTCTATATTTCCTCATATTCAGAGACCTCCCTGCGATGATTAAAAGATTCGTTTGGGAAGTCTTTAGGAAAATTGTTTCAAAATAATGTGTAAGAATATTCTTCAAGTACAAGAACTAAAGAACATTGTATGTTTATATCTAACAGCCTCCTTGGAGATGAAATGTATAACCCATGGGTATATTTATAATGCTGATGTATCTATTACTCTTATTTCTAAGAAATATTTTATGTGTGTTGTTTTAAGTAAAGTATATTCTTATGCAAGCTTAAATATAAAGGAAATATTTCTATATTTCCTTATATTCAGAGACCTCCCTGCGATGATTAAAAGATTCGTTTGGGAAGTCTTTAGGAAAATTGTTTCAAAATAATGTGTAAGAATATTCTTCAAGTACAAGAACTAAAGAACATTGTATGTTTATATCTAACAGCCTCCTTGGAGATGAAATGTATAACCCATGGGTATATTTATAATGCTGATGTATCTATTACTCTTATTTCTAAGAAATATTTTATGTGTGTTGTTTTAAGTAAAGTATATTCTTATGCAAGCTTAAATATAAAGGAAATATTTCTATATTTCCTTATATTCAGAGACCTCCCTGCGATGATTAAAAGATTCGTTTGGGAAGTCTTTAGGAAAATTGTTTCAAAATAATGTGTAAGAATATTCTTCAAGTACAAGAACTAAAGAACATTGTATGTTTATATCTAACAGCCTCCTTGGAGATGAAATGTATAACCCATGGGTATATTTATAATGCTGATGTATCTATTACTCTTATTTCTAAGAAATATTTTATGTGTGTTGTTTTAAGTAAAGTATATTCTTATGCAAGCTTAAATATAAAGGAAATATTTCTATATTTCCTCATATTCAGAGACCTCCCTGCGATGATTAAAAGATTCGTTTGGGAAGTCTTTAGGAAAATTGTTTCAAAATAATGTGTAAGAATATTCTTCAAGTACAAGAACTAAAGAACATTGTATGTTTATATCTAACAGCCTCCTTGGAGATGAAATGTATAACCCATGGGTATATTTATAATGCTGATGTATCTATTACTCTTATTTCTAAGAAATATTTTATGTGTGTTGTTTTAAGTAAAGTATATTCTTATGCAAGCTTAAATATAAAGGAAATATTTCTATATTTCCTTATATTCAGAGACCTCCCTGCGATGATTAAAAGATTCGTTTGGGAAGTCTTTAGGAAAATTGTTTCAAAATAATGTGTAAGAATATTCTTCAAGTACAAGAACTAAAGAACATTGTATGTTTATATCTAACAGCCTCCTTGGAGATGAAATGTATAACCCATGGGTATATTTATAATGCTGATGTATCTATTACTCTTATTTCTAAGAAATATTTTATGTGTGTTGTTTTAAGTAAAGTATATTCTTATGCAAGCTTAAATATAAAGGAAATATTTCTATATTTCCTTATATTCAGAGACCTCCCTGCGATGATTAAAAGATTCGTTTGGGAAGTCTTTAGGAAAATTGTTTCAAAATAATGTGTAAGAATATTCTTCAAGTACAAGAACTAAAGAACATTGTATGTTTATATCTAACAGCCTCCTTGGAGATGAAATGTATAACCCATGGGTATATTTATAATGCTGATGTATCTATTACTCTTATTTCTAAGAAATATTTTATGTGTGTTGTTTTAAGTAAAGTATATTCTTATGCAAGCTTAAATATAAAGGAAATATTTCTATATTTCCTCATATTCAGAGACCTCCCTGCGATGATTAAAAGATTCGTTTGGGAAGTCTTTAGGAAAATTGTTTCAAAATAATGTGTAAGAATATTCTTCAAGTACAAGAACTAAAGAACATTGTATGTTTATATCTAACAGCCTCCTTGGAGATGAAATGTATAACCCATGGGTATATTTATAATGCTGATGTATCTATTACTCTTATTTCTAAGAAATATTTTATGTGTGTTGTTTTAAGTAAAGTATATTCTTATGCAAGCTTAAATATAAAGGAAATATTTCTATATTTCCTCATATTCAGAGACCTCCCTGCGATGATTAAAAGATTCGTTTGGGAAGTCTTTAGGAAAATTGTTTCAAAATAATGTGTAAGAATATTCTTCAAGTACAAGAACTAAAGAACATTGTATGTTTATATCTAACAGCCTCCTTGGAGATGAAATGTATAACCCATGGGTATATTTATAATGCTGATGTATCTATTACTCTTATTTCTAAGAAATATTTTATGTGTGTTGTTTTAAGTAAAGTATATTCTTATGCAAGCTTAAATATAAAGGAAATATTTCTATATTTCCTCATATTCAGAGACCTCCCTGCGATGATTAAAAGATTCGTTTGGGAAGTCTTTAGGAAAATTGTTTCAAAATAATGTGTAAGAATATTCTTCAAGTACAAGAACTAAAGAACATTGTATGTTTATATCTAACAGCCTCCTTGGAGATGAAATGTATAACCCATGGGTATATTTATAATGCTGATGTATCTATTACTCTTATTTCTAAGAAATATTTTATGTGTGTTGTTTTAAGTAAAGTATATTCTTATGCAAGCTTAAATATAAAGGAAATATTTCTATATTTCCTCATATTCAGAGACCTCCCTGCGATGATTAAAAGATTCGTTTGGGAAGTCTTTAGGAAAATTGTTTCAAAATAATGTGTAAGAATATTCTTCAAGTACAAGAACTAAAGAACATTGTATGTTTATATCTAACAGCCTCCTTGGAGATGAAATGTATAACCCATGGGTATATTTATAATGCTGATGTATCTATTACTCTTATTTCTAAGAAATATTTTATGTGTGTTGTTTTAAGTAAAGTATATTCTTATGCAAGCTTAAATATAAAGGAAATATTTCTATATTTCCTCATATTCAGAGACCTCCCTGCGATGATGAAAAGATTCGTTTGGGATTTGGTTTGGTTTTTTTGTCGCTCAACGATCATTTTTTGCACACGAAGGCTAATTAGACCGGGACTTACGGTTTAAAGTGGATTCCGAACCACTACAAACATCCATGCCCAAGGTGGCATTCGAACCCACGAACTGTTGAACCGAAAGCAGGAGCGCTAACCATTCGGCTGCCAGCTCGGCAGATTCGTTTGGGAAGTCATTAGGAAAATTATTTCAAAATAATGTGTAAGAATATTCTTCAAAAGTACAAGAACTAAAAAGAACATTGAATGTTGCTATTTTATATCTTACTGCCTACTTGGAGATGAAATGTATAATCCATGGGTATATTTATAATGCTGATGTATCTCTTAATTTTATTTTTAAGAGATATTTTTATGTGTGCTGTTTTAAGTAAAGTATATTCTTATGCAAGTTTAAATATAAAGGAAATATTCCTATATTTCTTTATATTCAGAGATCTCCCTGCGATGATTAAAAGATTCGTTTGGAAAATTCTCCCTTTGATTTTTAAAATAATCGTATGGGATTCTTCGATGAGAGACAACTCCACAGACAGCTAAAAATTATATTTTCGAGTGTTCAAACGCTATTGGAATTAGCATTTCTTCTTCTTTTGTTGTTTTGCACTTGTTCGAGTGATTTTTCCATCGTGACCTAAAGTGGTTTCTGAGCATTACTTCTATCTGCTTATAAGATCTAAATAAATTTCGTTATTAAACGTTCGATTTATCTTTTGTGCATTGACAACCTACGGAAAAAGTGTCTTGCATCTTTAAATGTTTTAAGAATTCTACCTTATTCATCTTGGTGTTTGTTTTTTTCTCAACTGTCATTTTTCGCACACGAGGACTAATTAGACAGTGTGTTACGGTTTAAAGTGCATTTCAAAGCACCATTAGTAACCATGTCCGAAGTGGGTCTCGAATCCATGAATTGTTGAACCGTAGGCAAAAGCACTAACGATTCGCCTACCAGTTTGGCTAATGCATCTTGGGAAGCAGGCAGTTCATTTTCGCTTTGTGTCTACTGAAGCATCTCCTGATCTGTCATATTTTATGAAAGTGTGGCATATGTCTCCGTAGGACCCTCTTATTTAAAACGCCTTGATTATATTCATTATCAGGCTCTACAGGTTATATTCAGGTGTCTTTTGGACATTCCTGTATCTATTTGAGGAGTAAACATCATCATGTAGATGAGAGAAATTGTCTCGGTCATCATTGGATTTTATTTGATAATAAATACCGTTATGTGACAATTTATTTCACAATTAGATTGATAATAATCGCCTTTTCAAAGCTTCTCCAGCATGCATTCCTCATTTTGGAAGACGAATGCAAAATTAACTTCCAGTTGCTTTTTGTAGTTTGGTGGAGGTCTAAACAAATACTTTCTTCGATTGTTCCCCGTCTATTAAAGACTTTGTATTAACCCATTGTGGAATTTTATCATGTCTGACGTTGTAAATTCTATTTTAAAATTAATTTTTAATCATCATCGACAATTTAATTTCTCATATGAACCAGCTTTTACAGATGATTTGAATATTTTAAAATCAACTGGGATGTTACAGATTAATTTTGGATTTATTCTAAGTATTTAATATCTTTTATGAATTATGATTAAGTATTTCTACACTTGTAAACGTTTTATGCTCAATGGATTTTCTGTTAAGCTATCTTTCATCATTTTGTGAATAGTATTAGTTTTTTACCTATAGATGATTTTAAAAGCTTATATTTTTTATTCATTTTAAAATTTTTTTAAATATGTGTCTATTTAAAATAATGTTGATATCTTTATCTAAACACAGGTGCCTTTAAAGAATACGTAATCGGTTTCAGCTTTTTAATTCAGTTGATATTTTTCAAAAAATATAGGTTAAAAAAACAAATTGCTTAATAATTTATCCAGTTTGCATTTATTGATGTAGTTTTACTCAATAAATACATTTTGATTTTCATCAGAGTTATTTATGTGTGGATATAATATAATATAAAATTAAAAATTGAAATTATATGCATTTATAAAACTAATTTATTATTTTCTTTGTTAATTATTTTTGTACATGATATAGTAACATATTAATAATTTTTGAAATGCTAATTTTCCTTGTATTTTTCCCCTTCATGCCTCATTGAATGAGATTTCTGGCTACCCTACAATGCTCTCTACACCTGCTATATAATTGCATCCAATAAAATCATATGTGAGTTTATAACCTTTTTATATATATATTTTTTGAAATCTGATGTATTTGTGATATAATGTTACATATAGGCATATATCATCAATCTTACTTTTTCTCTAAGTAAAATTAAGCATTCTTAAATTTTTGCTTCAATAATTATGCATTTATAAAAATATTTCGCGAATATTTATATATTAAATTATGTTAATTTTTTTACAATTATATATATATATATATATATATATATATATATATATATATATATATATATATATATATATATATATATATATATATATATATATATATATATATATATATATATATATATACTGTTTTCTGTTTCACTTAGATTGTTTAAGTGGAACTCGATCAAGTTAAGTATTTATAATTTCATTAGTTTAAAATCTTTAGTAAAGAAATCTGCTCTACGAATAATCAATTGGAAGTCTCGGTTGCAAAATCGATTGATTAACTTGATAAAGAAAGAATCTGTGAAAGATGATAAAACAGTATATACTGTTTTTTTTTTAAAGATTCCTTTTTAATTAAAAATTTTAAAATATGTATGTTCTGTACTAGTGCATATTCATCTTTTATCTAACATCGTGGGAATTGGGAAATAGAAAATCATTTGTGTAATTGCTATAAAATCTTGAATAAAATATATATAATGTAATTTTTCCATATACTGAATTTGAATTGATACATTTCTTTCACTTCTCAAAAGGATCAACCTTCTCACTCACGAAAAAGTTATTGTTATAACAAATATGAAAAATAACTGTTCTGTTACTGGTATCTAATATGAGTATTACTGTGTTTAAATTGACTAATTATATATATATATATATATATATATATATATATATATATATATATATATATATATATATATATATATATATATATATATATATATATATATATATATATATATATATATATATATATATGTTTTCTTCCTAAGCTGTATTCCAGCTCCTATAATATCGATTTATCATTAAAATTTTATTATATTCGCGTGTTTAGTAGGAGGAATGAATTTCAACTGTCTATCATATCTTTTTTTTCTGTTGTCATAGTTTTGCTTGTCGAATTCAATAAAAAATAGTCAACTTTTCACTCATTGTGGCCTACCTTCTACATATTTCCTTTCATTAATGGACACACACGTTTCACACATAGACATTTGTTCCTAAACGAAGTAAATCCTTGGTGTGAAGCGTGTGATGGGCCATTCACTGTTTATCATATTTTAATTTCATGTTCATATTTTAACCAATATCGTGTACTCTTTTTTAATTGTGATATTTTAACCTTATTTGCTTTGCTTGGGAACCACCCCACAGGAACCTATTTGCCTTTTTGAGGGCAATAGGTTTTTTACATTATATTTAATTTACATTTTTTAAATTTTAAAAGTATATATATTTTGATTTTGCTTTTATGTGTAATTTGATTTTAATATATGTATACAATGATTTTTGATTTTTAAAATTTTAATGTTGCTTGGGTTTTTAAAATAAATTAAGAAATAAAATAATATAAATAAAATAAAAAAATAAAAATAAAATAAAGTATCTACTTCTAAACTTTATTCTTGGCGCAGCATTTTTGGACCTTGTGCCATTAAACCCAACCAACCAACCAACCTTTCATTAATGGCATTGAATTCTGTATCTTCATCAGCGTCTTACTTGAATTTACTATTGGGTGATGTTTCAACTTTTCTAATTTTATCCAGTGCATTTTTTTCAGCAAATTTATTGGCTTTCTTGTAATTCTTACCTTTTTGTTAATGATAGATATTTTGTAAAGTACTAGTGCAGAAAAGGTCTTGATGCATCATTTGCACTATGAAACAACTTTTTACACATTTTTATTAAATTATACTAGTCATCTGATGGAAAATATTTTGATTTTTTGCTTGAGATTCAATTGCAAATTGTGATTCATCTAGCAAGTTAACTGCATCCAATTTTTGTTTCAGTTGACTCAGCTTGTATTTCTGTACTTTTACCAGTACATAATTATTGACATCATTAATATTTACAATTTTTAACAAAAGTATTTTACTCTCCAACCTTAAGAAACTTTATGCAACCCGCACAATGTGATTTATGTTTTTATTAAAGTCATGGCGCCCTATGTTATAAACAAAGATTTTGCATGTTGTTAAAGCTTTACTGAGCTTTACCGTTTCCAAAATTGACTACGTCGATTATGGAGTTTCCAAAACTAAAAGAAAATAAATAAATTACAGTTGTGGGCATCCGATCCGTATACATAGTAATACTTACAACATGATTGATTTTGTTGCTACAAGATATAATTTTTAAAATAAGTGTAAATGATTTATCTTTAACAATAAGAGTCCTAAATAAACAGTTTTATTATTCGGACTTTATTCTATCATTTTTTGCTAACATGGTATAAAACCATTTGTGCTGCAATCGTTCTGCTCAATAGAGGAAGTCCAAAAAGGGTTTAAAATACTTTAGGACTTTTGTAAAGTTAAAAAATGCAATGTTGATTGAAATTGCAATGTTGCAATGAGCTTCCCGTGACTTGAAAATTTCTTATTCTTAATAAACTATGATTGGATTGTAGAAAAGTTTGCATCCTAGATATCAAGGAAATTTTTAAAAATAAATGAAAAATGATTTTAAGAAAGAAAGTATTCAAAGTAATTTTATTCATCCTAGAAGTATATAGGTATAAGCCTATAATTTTTTTATACAAAATAATAAAAGGTTATTCGTAAATTAATTATGTAAAACAATAATTTTAATAATGCGGGAAGTTTTTTTCAGTATATCAACATCACTCCATTCAGTATGAATTGATAGAAAAATATCCAAGAAATGGAAAATTGAAAATTATTTAGAAACGGCAAATTAGATTGAATGCATGTTTTCAATTTAAATGATTAATTTACCCATTTTTTTATCAATTATAATCTTCAAAAACTTTTAGAGTTTAAAAATTATGTATTCTAGCTTTTTAATTAAAATAATGTGTGAGGTATACCAAATTAACTTTCGTATTTAATGAACAAAATAATAATAAATTTATAAAACCAATTGCTTAAAGATTTTCTTGTTCAAAAAAGATCTTATATCTAAGAAAATTTAAAAATAATTAAGATTCTATGTAGGATTTATTTCACCGTATAAATTTTACTATTAAATCAATTCACAATCAATTTTATTATTAAATTCAAATATTGGTGTACATTATATTTATTTTTCGAATGATCACTTATCAACATATCGGGAGGGAGGGATATCAACATGTGCTTGATGGTCTATGTGTCGAAGTTTTTTTAATGATGTTCATGAATTGCATATTTTATCTGTCTGGCTTTTTGCAAATGTGACACAAATTCTAAAACTGATATTAAGAAAATAACATAGGTAAAAAAATATTGCAGGAATATTTAATTCCATTAAAATTATCAGGATGACCATGCTATGTTCAGAGTGACTTCTTGTTCCTGGTTTCTCTTCTGTGTGGTTAGTTGCTAAGTTGCTAATCTATTAAGTTGTATTTTCATGTGATTCATACAAAGTATGCTAATGTTGTGATAACTACTGTTTATAAAAGAAAATGTTACAGCTCATTTCTCATCTATAAATTATGTTTGAAATTGTTTTGCTGTAACAAATTTATTCTTGTTCTTCGTTAAAAAAGGAGAATTGAATATCACGTTGAGATTGAATTGTAGCTTGCTTTGAGATTCCAATGGGATACATTATTTTTATCAGATGAAGACCTCAGTATCACTGCTCGCGATGGTAGAAATTTTATGACTCTTCTGAAGACGAGATTTAAAGTTCAAAACAAATTAGGCACAATTCCCTTCAGATCTCTGCTGACAACATTAGTATCAATTCAGAAGGCGTATATTCAACTGATACTATTATCGAATGGCCTTAAAAGACTACGCGATAACAGTATCGGCTGAAACGTGAAAGACCACCAGCATACTTCTCTATACTTAGCTCTGGATTAAGTTCGACCAGTTAGATGAAAGCTGCTGTGTGAGAGTCTTCATAATTTAGAAGCAGGAACTAAGCGGAAACCCCCCAATACTTGACCTTTCAAGCAAAAGGTATCATTTCGCTTAGAGAAAATTGCGACCACGATCTACTAAATGTCCCCAAGTCACTTCGAGTGAACACGTTGCATCTTCGTTAAAGTTGGGATTCAAACTACATTCTGACAATAAGAACAAAGTTCTAACCTAGCAGATACACACGTTCTAAAAGTACAGACCTCACATGTCCTGAGATAAAGAATGACTGCGTTTTCCAAATACAAGTTTGATGCTCACATGTAGCAACTTCTCCATTAATTAATTAAGAAATTACGCTACTTTCATGCTGCTCTGGTCTATGCTACTTTCATGCTACTACTACTTTATGAGCACTGAGTGAAGACATGAGATCGTTTGTATGGCAACAAATGTCAGCAAGTCTACGAAGTTTACAACAGTAGGTATTGTTAGCGTAGTGAACATAGCTGTGGCTATACTTAACGTTGCATTACTGACAGAAACGCCTTCAATGGTGTGATCCGTGACGAATATGGAAACAGATAGCGAATGTCATATATATTGACAAGTTATAGTTGTGTACCCGTATCTATTGTCGTGAGGAACACACATTGTCAGCATAAATTCGACGCGTTGTCATACTTTGCGCAACGCTATGGACTTTATTATAGTCTCTATAATTATTCTCATTGCTTGCATTATGTTTTTATGTGCACGAACACAATTATTCTTTTTTCCAATTTTTCTTGGTACTTTAAATGTTTGTTATCTTAGCTTCCTCATTTTCTCTCACTAAAACATCAATTGAAAGTCTGATTAAGGAACGTGCTAAGCGATCAAAAGATTATACCTAATTAAGCGCTACTGATGATGAACTATGTCTTCTTTTAAAGGTAGTATGAATTATTGTACTCGAACATGTCAAATTTCTTCAAATCCGTATATAAACAGATAAATGCCGTTATAGTTACCAAACTGGCTGTTATAGAAACTGGTTTGCTTAGATATTCTGTAACTTTAATGACATGTTTTTTTGTTTTCATTTATGTGTGTCTTCCATAAATATAAGTATTATTTGTCGCGCTTCCTGGTGTAGCAATTTTAATGATAAATATTGCAGGTTCTATAATGTCTTGCAACTTAACATTTGAATGAATTAACGATTCATAACTTCATAGCTAGAACTAACAGCTGAATAGTTAGTACCGGGTCTTTGATTCAATAGTGTGGATTTGACTCAAATCTTAATCGCGCATCATTGGTCATAGTGCTATGGAATCCTCTTTAAAATATAAGTACCCATCTAATTAGTCCTCGTTTGCGAAAAAAAAAACCGCGTAGTTGCAAACAGATCAAATTTTGGAACAATTAGTTCAGTGGCGTAGCGAGCGCAATTGGCGCCCGGGTACGATACCTATTTTGGCGCCCCATCTCAAAAAATAGTAATATAATCTATAGAATAAACATGTAATAAGAGTATAATGCAAATAACAGAAAAGTATCTACTTTAAAATAATCTTAAATATAGATAATTTTAAAGGCTCAGGTTGCACTTTTATAAATTTGAGATAAAAAAATCTAGTAAAAAAATCTTAACTAGAATAGGATTCGGAAATGTGTGCATCAGTAGAATAAAAATTCACGGAAATTAAGATTTAGTCAAAGATTGTGTTAGAAAATCATTTTTCTGGGATTCCATGATATTAACCATGTGTTTCCAGACAGAGTACAAATTTGATAAGTCCAAATGTAAAAAATCTGGCAAACTTGTTTATTCGAAATTTAAGCGATTAGAATATGGCGTAGTTTATATATTTATAATAATAATTGTAATTATAAAAATAAATTATTAAAAATTGAGAAATGAAATACTTTACATCCAACCATTCATTTTATTTGAAATGAAATTTTTTGTAGGTTTTATACCTTTCTCATTAATTATTAAAAAATGCAAGTTTTAAGAACCTTTAAAGAAAAATTCTCACTTGTATTTTAATTATAATTTTAGAAGTTTTTATTAATAATATTTCAGTTTTATAAAATTTTCTTTTAAGAAAATGATCTTTTTTTAAATTTTATTTTAGTCAAAATGAGATTAAAACTTTACATTTTTTATTTATTAGAGAAAATATGGTTTATTAAATAAAATGTTTCATATAATAACTATAAAAAATGAATATCAAGTCAAATAATATTTTAGAGCATCAAAGTTTCTACAAAAATTTTTTTGAATTCCTAAATGATAAATAACATCTTGCGAGTTCCTAATGATGTATTTGTCAGTCGATGCAATATTAATTATATATATTTTTTAGTAGAAAAGATTTATTTGCTCAATCAATATTACAATTATTCATAGGTGTGCAACTTGATTTAGACAGCTTGTAAAAAATTAGAATTCTAAAGAACATGGTGAATCTTGCTGCATTCGCTAAGTCAAATCAGTTACAGATTAGATCATAAGCTTACCTTTTTGGAATCTCCCTAAATTATTGATTAGTAAATCAAGAGATATAACATCAACACATATTATTTGGTAAATAAGTTGAAACTAAAAACATCTCAAATGCATAAAAAGGAACTAACCAATATGATTTATATTTCAGAATTTTTATCAGAAAAAATTCAACATATTTCCATCATTATATGTACATGAACAAGATTTACTATACAAAATAATGATAAAGCACCACAAATCTTGAGCAAAGTATAAAAAACTGTGAGAAAACGTAATGGAAAACGCGATTAAAAGAATACACTTTTTAATACGGTATCCGGCAAAAAAAATCTGGCAAACTGTAATTCTAAGTGTTGTAGCAGTCTAATGTATGTAAATAAGTAAATTTAAATCACACACAAATATAAATAAATTATTTTTTAGAATATAGTTTTAATTTGTTTTGATGTGGAAGTGTTTTTATAAATTCTAATAATCTAAATTGTTCTCTTTTTTTAGATCTTTTAATTAACAAAATATAAAAGGTATCTCTAAGAACTAGTTAGTATTCAATTTAAAGTTCTGTATTGTTTAAATAAAAATTAATTATTTACTGAAATAACAATCTAGACTCTAATTTACTTTCAGTAATTTTGATCGCACTTTGTATTTTTCAATACCTTTTAGTCAGATATATATAACTTATAATATTATCTAATATATCGGTCTTATAATATCTACTGAAATGAACATACAAAAAAAATCACAATTATTTAAATTCTTAAACTGAGAAATTATTGTGTATGTTTTATTCTACGTCATCATGATGTTTTTTTCAAACTCTTCTGGGCGAATTATTTAATATAGCTTAAAAAATACTTATTCTTTGAAATTAAATTATAATTTTTCTACAAAGAAATCGGAATTTATGACATTTCCCATCACGAAATGGGGATTATACATATATTTACAGGATTATCCGTATATTTCACTAATTTATCACATTTAACGAGTTTAGAGGGGATTATGTATAATAATTAGTTATTATACATAATTGCCGGATTAGTCACTTTTACCGTAACACTCTCTTATAATTTTATTCTGAGAACATTTCTCCCTGAAAATTTTCAACTTATTTTTAATATGTTTAATAAAACTCCTATAATTTCAATATATATTTATTAATTAAAATAAGAGCTAATTCTTATTAAAAAAAGAACTTATTTTTATTCTGAATCCTTTTACGAATCATTTTATAACATTCAAAAATATTACTCATCTGTAGCTTTTTACAAAGCATAATATATTTTGACTTATTTCATTAAATTCCTTTAAAATTATTTCTAAGCTAAACATGCTTTCCTTATATAAACTGAAATATAAAGTTAGTTAAAGATTAATTATCAAGAAACATTTTGTGGGATAATTAATTTTATGTGATTAAATATTTTCTTATTTAATACTTTTGATATTTTAGCTTTGCAAAAAAGAATTTTTTAACATATATTAATATAAAGGCGCCAAAATTACAAGTCAAATAAAAATTATTTTCAAAAATCATTAAATTTTAAATATTTTGATTTCAAATAAATAGTTTTAAATAAGCAATTTGATTTTAAATTTCAAAACTATACATATTTGTTAATAAATATTCGTAATGGCTACAAAATCTGCTAAATAAGCAAAATGTAAAGAATAAGTTGTTGGCAGAATATATATATATATATATATATATATATATATATATATATATATATATATATACATATAAAAGTTACTCAAAAGTCAACATTTCTAACGAAGTTTTTAACGAAATAACACTAAAGACGAAAATTTGTGAGTGAAAAATGATGATATTCTAACCTGGTAAATAGTTAAAATAAAAGGAAATTATGAATTTTCCTAGCATTTGGAGGTAATTACATTTCCATTTTCAGCGTTATATCGTATTCTTTATTAAATGCTATTTTGAAAAAAGAATTCTCTTCTGTTGGGGGTCGATCTGTTGCTGAACACAAACATTTTTGGACAAAGAGGACCGCTAATGAGAAATACATTTCAACGCGAATTTTTTCACGAGTGTAACGCAGTAGTAGACTATTAAGAGGTTACAACAAAGCTTTTCTTTTCTCTGGGGCGATGTACAAAAATTTCTCCCAGAAGTTTTAAGTCTCAATAACATCTTTCAGTTATGTTTTATATTCCTTATTTTTCTCTGATACATTAAAATATTTTTAGTAAATGAAATGGATATAAAAATCAATATCTTCTAGTAATTTGATTCTTTTAACATTAATAGTTTTTGTCCTCCTTGTCGGGTCCCTTCTTTGTTTGATAAGGACGGGGCTCAAGTGAAGTCAAATCAGTTACAGATTAGATTATAAGCTTACCTTTTTGGAATCTCCCTAAATTATTGATTCGTAAATCAAGAGATATAACATCAACACATATTATTTGGTAAATAAGTTGAAACTAAAAACATCTCAAATGCATAAAAAGGAAACTAACCAATATAATTTATATTTCAGAATTTTTATCAGAAAAAATTCAACATATTTCCATCATTACATGTACATGTACAAGATATACTATACAAAATAATGATAAAGCACCACAAATCTCGAGCAAAGTATAAAAAACTGTGAGAAAACATAATGGAAAACGCGATTAAAAGAATACACTTTTTAATACGAGCTAAACTATATTAATTTATTAATATGGAAATATAAAAATAGGAACATTTTCATTTATGGCAAGCTCTTCAACAAGAGAAAATAATTATTAAATTTAAAATATATTTCTCCGAATAAAATTGATATTTCAACTAAAAAGAAATAAAATTTTTCCGAAAAATATTTTCGTAGCTACTACATTGGGCGCTCCTTTCAAAGCGGCGCCGCGGCACCATAGACCCCCTTGCTCCCCCCTTCACTACGCCATTGTACCCTCTTCAACAAATCCTAAGGAAAAATCCTATCGTTTTAAAATAAAATTATACAGAGGGTTACTTTTATTTTTATTTTTGGACAATGGATAATATAATTTTACAAAGTCTCAATAACAACTGAAATTGATCTTTCTATATCGCTTCTTGATAACTTATGTAAAATCTGACTTTTCTGTGTTATTATTAGCACATTTAAATTATTAGAAGTTTCCATTAATAATATTTTAGTTATATAAAATTTTCTTTTTTTTTGCGAATAATTTTTTTATTTCATTATTAAATTCAAAATAAATTTAAATCTTCACATTTTTTATCATAAAATGAAATTAAAAATATTAACGAAATACTGCTTGTTAAATAAAATGATTTAATCTCTTATAAGGAATTAAAAATAGCACATTAAATAATACTTCAAAACACTGAAGTTTCCACAAAAGTTTTAAGTTTTGAATTTTTGAATAATTATAACATCTATTAGGCTCCAGTGGAAATAATATTCATTGAACGTTTTTTTTTTAAATTTTGTTTTTATATAAATTGAACTAATTAATTAAGAAATATATTCTGTATATTTAAGCATACAAAAAAGAAAGAAAAAAACATTTAAAATAAAAAAGCATTTAAAAAGAAAAAATATTTATAAAAGAGAAAAAAAATTTATAGATTTTTAACTTCTACCATTTGAAAAAAAGAATTTTTCAATATAAGGGGCTATAATGTAAAGCTAACAAAATTACGAGTCAAATAAAAATTATTTGCCCAAACAAAAACATTTAAACATTAAATAAATGCCTTTTAAATGAATAGTTTTAACTACTAAGTAATTTAATAATTAATTTTCAAAACTCTGCAAGCAGATGTTTAGTAAATATTTATGCCAGCAAAAATATGAAATAAATATTCAAATCGAAAGAATACATAGTAGACAGAAAAAATACTTATACTTACGGCAATAATATTTTAAATGTCAAACTCCAGATATTCAAAAGTTAACATTTTTGTTTCCGATGAAGCGACGTTTGGGAAGAAACAGAATACTAACCGTGTGAACACAATGAAAAGGAAAGAAAGTTTATGTGTTTTCCAAGAATTTGGAAGTAATTAGTTCTCGATCCCCTCCATTTCGATTCCAGGAAGACAAGTCCCTACGCGGCATACTGTAGTGCTGTTTTACGAAAAATTTCCCCCAATTCTCTGAAGGTCAGTCTGGTACCGGACACAATATTTTGGACAAAGCGAACCGCTAATATGGAAACACGTTTCAGCTGGAATTTTCTCACGAGTGTAACGCGACACTAGACTGAAAGGCTACAATAAAACTGAGATAAAAAAAATACAAGGGTTTTACTTTTATTTTGGGACAATGGATAATACAATTCACAAAGTCTAAATAACAACTGAAACTGATCTTTCTATATCGTTTCTTGATAACTTAAGTAAAATCTGACTTTTCTGTGTTATTATTAATACATATAAATTCTTGCAAGTTTCCATTAATAATATTTCATATATGAAATTTTCTTCTTTTGCGAATTATTCAATTATAGTCAAAATAAGATAAATTTTTCACATTTTTTATCATAAAAGGTAGTCAAAAATATTAACAAAATACTGCTAGTTAAATAAAATGATTTCATCTCTTATGTGAAATTAAAAATAGCAAATTAAAATATTTCAAAACACTGAAATTGTGACAAAAAATTTTTAAGTTTTGAATTTTTGAATAATTGTAACATTTAGAAGGGTCCAATGGAAATATTATTTATTGAACGTTTTTATTTTTTATTTTGAGAAAAATAAACTTATTTGTTTGTTAATATTATTGTTATCACTTTTTTAGTACATAATTTATCTTAGACAACCTGTATAACAACTATATGACTATATACTATATGACTCATAAAGGGCACTGTGAATCTTGGCGTATTCACAAAATTAAATAGGTGTCTTTCATGAGCTTACTCTTCTGTTTAATCTCCCTAAGTTAATAGATCCAAAAATTACCATATAACATTAAACCGAATAATTTAGTAAATAATTTTATACTAAAATGAAAACCTCTTATATGCCTAAAAATGGATCTGACTAATCTAATATTCCAGAAATTTTATATGAAAAAAATTAGGATATTTTCGTTATTTACACATTTACAAGATTTGTAGTACAAAACAATAGTATCACAAACTTTGAGCAGAGTATGAAACTTAAAAAGAAAATGATTAAAAGAATGAAAATGGATAATCTAATTGATTAAAAAATAAATGTCGAAAGGTTAAATAAACATAATTTTTAAAGGGAACAAAGTTATGCAAATATATATTGAAATATACGAGTAAAAGTTTCGCTTATGGCAAGCTCCTACAGCTTTTCCACATTTTTCATCAACAATCTCTTCTCTTTTCAAATATAATTTTTCCGCTTTTTTTTTTTTCCCCTATTGCAAAATTTATTTTTCCGAATAAAATTGATATTATGATAAAACTAAGATTGAAATTTTCTGAAAAATTTTGTTTATCATTGAAATGATTTGGCGCCCCTCTACAAACTGCGCCCGGGGCATGATAGCCCCCTTGCCCCCGCTCATCGGCCTCTGAATTAGTTCATAAGATGTGTTTATATAACCCAGTCACAATTCTTCAGTTTCATATGTTTTTGAGCCATTTTTGTTTCTTTAATTTGTTGTTATTCTGTATGGTAAAAACAACTGTGTGTTTGATTATTATTTGAACCTTTTGTTGCTATATTTTTTACATAATCAGATTTTCAAAGAGAAAAAAATATTTTCTTTATTTATATTTAAATAGTAATCGACTTCAATCTCGGGGGATAAAACAATTGTATAAGTATAATAAAATATTAAATAATATGTTTATAATACTGATGAGAGAGAAATTATAGTAAGACAAGTAAAAGAAGCAACAAACGAGTCTTTAAATATTGAATTTTTCACATGAAAGACTAACGTTAAATATTTGTGCATTTAAATAATGTTAAATTAACGATGAAAAATATCCAAAAATTTGCAACATTAAATTTTTTAAGCATTTAAAAGTTTGTGAAAATAAAAATTCGCGCGAATTTCTAAGAAAAACGATCAAAATAATTCGGTCATCATAGCAAATTTTTGAAAATGCACTGTCGCGTTTTCAACCGAATGTTTAGTGGTCTAGCCTACGATTCAATAGTTCTTGGATTCATTTCCCGCCGTGGTGTTAATGGCTCAAATTAATTTTAAACTCAATGTGGGTCCTTGTCTATTTAACCACCTGATGCAAAAATTCACAATTGAACGATAAAGGAGCGTTGAAAATTTAATTCCTGAAGTTTTAATCTAGAACTCTTTCTCTGTGAATTTTTGACAGATTTTTTCAATTAAAAATTTTTACCTGCTTATCTCATGTTTTTATCCATTTAGATAAGTTGAAATAGTTGTTCATTTATAAAATAATGGGTTAGATGCAAGAATTTTTTCGTTCAGGATTTTTGCGCATTTTCTGTAAAGCTCATGAAGTCTTTAATTTAAATTTGTAGGACAACATAAAGATTAAAAAAAATTAAAGGTTAACGGCAATAAAACAAATGTATAACTTGAAGAAATTATAGTTACGTGTAACTTTTGCGAAATAAATAAAACGTGGATTTTACATCACTTCTTTGGAATTCCATTTCGAATTTTCTTTTAAAATCCGTATCACAGAAAATCGATATTCAAGTCTACAACTAAAGACTTGTGTTTGTTGCATTAAACTTTTGAATTTAATAAACTTTACAAAAGCTTATCTTAGGAAAGCTTGCCCAAATATGGGTTCTTTACTTCTTTTATAATGTGAATAATTTTTCGAGTTTTTGAAGCCTTACGTATTCGAAATGCGGTACACTACAAAATTGAAGGGAACAGAATTTTGACAAACATTCATTATCCTATGCTTTAACGTTATTGAGTTAACAGTTAAAGAATCATATTTTCGAACCCATTAATTCGATACGTAGGGAACGGTAAGAGGTATAAATATGAAGTTGTTAGAGAAAAGGTAAGAAAACAGTTTTCCAAGTTTCCAACAGTTTATCGTAATCTGATCGATTCCATTCTTGAATAGATTTTGAATGTACACTGTCCAGTCACATGAAGGCGACCACCACGTACTTCAGACGTTGACTTTATATAACCATTTACAGAAAGCAGATGGCAGCACAGTACAAGTGAGCGTATATAAAGAGTGCATGAGTGCTTTGGGAAAGATTGCAATCATTGGTGTAATGCAGAAACGGAGCGATTTATCCGACGTTCAAAAGGGCATGATCATAGTTTTCGTGGCAAAGACAGAAGCATTTCCGAAAGAGCTAAGTTTGTGAAGTGTTCACGTGCCGCCGAGGTTAAAATATACCTTGCATGGAAAAATGGGACTGTCTAAAATCAGTGACGTGGCAAATATGGTTCCTCATCGCACCATAGATGACAAATCGCTGTAGAGATGCTTTCGGGCGAATAGACGTACTACCGTTGAGCAACTGATGAACCAAGGGGTTTCCAACAGTGTCTCCCAAACTACTGTTCAGCAAACGTTGCTGCGCCTGGTCCTCCGAAGCAGGCGCTTGGTTCCTTTACTTATGCTGATTCCTGTTCATTAGCGGCGAAGTCTGGATTTTCAAGCGAGTACCGCAACTGAACGTTCATGTGTGGCGACCGGTTGCGTTTTCCGAAGAATCACATTCTATGCTCCATCGAACAGATGGACGTTGGCCAATATGACTTCTGAAAGCAAACACCCTTCAACTATTGCCGGAACAGTCCAAGCTTCAGGCAGGAGCATTATAGTCTGGAGTACGTTTTTTCTGTTACTCTCAGGGTTCAGTCATCATTATGAAAGTCACGAAAGATTAATACATGTACTATTCTGCACTTGCGGACCATGTCCACCAATATATGGTTATTGTCTTTCCTCATGATGATGACATGTACCAGCATCACTTTTCAAGGTGTCATACAGCTGGCCATGTACGTGCGTGGTTCTTAAAACTCCAGGATGAGTTTATTGTTCTCCCATAGCCAGTAAACTCACCTGACTTTAATCCAGTCGAGAATCTCTGGGACCATCTCTATCGGGTTGTTCGTGGCATAAATCCTCACCCGCGTAATCTAGTCACGGCACTAGCGTTATCATTGTTCAACACCCCATCGAACACCGCCAGGAACCTCTTCCTGTTCGTCTCGCAGTAGTCCTTTCTGCGAAAGGTAGTTATTCTGGCTCTTTTGACAGGTGGTCACATTAATGTGACTGGACTGTATCTCCATAGAAATTAAAATCAGATATCAAATTGCAAAATTATCAAGTCAATCATGACGATATTTTTATAGTTGGATATGCATATCTGTTTTTTTCCAATTAATTTAAAAGGACACCTTACAAATAAACAAGTAAATAAGCGAATAAAAAAACTTTCCTTGTAAATATCACTCAAAGAGCTTTCCATTCTGAAAAATATTGCCATTAAATATTTAGCTTTCTCCGATATACAGAATAGTTGTGAGCCTCTGGTTCGAGAGAAAACTGCCTCCATAGATTTAAGATTTTTCGTTTGTAAAAGCCTAACCAGCTGTGGAATTTGATTTCGTCATTCCGTTGCAAATTAATGCTGTTCTAACTCTTCGGTTGAATAGTTCGCGGGTTGAGTCCCACCTAAGGCATGGAGGCTTTTTGTGGTTCGGAATCCACGTTAAATTTTAGGTTCCGGTCTAATAAAACCTCGAGTGTGCAAAGAATGGTTGTTTGGTGACAAACCAACTTAACATCTCAGTCATCGATGGCATGTTAGTCTCTAAACTGAAATGATGGCAACGCATATAAAAGGATTAATTCGACAATCGGGATCAATTCGACTCTTGCGGTCTCTATGCTTCTCTATTTTGTTCTCTAGCAACAAGGTTGCTTCTAACTGAATACTAATTAATTTTGGGCAATGACTGATATACATATGCGGATTCTTGGTACGAGCAACAAACGTCCATTGAAAAACATTTCTGTGAAGTCTTTTCCAATTCGTCAGTGACGCCGTTAACCAGTAGGAAAGTGAAACTTCCCCTCAAAAATGTTAAACTATCTCGAATTCTTGTCGCTCATTTTTAATTCCGTGTGAGGTTTGATTATGACAACTATTTCTTAGTGGTCATCAAAAAAATGTATTGTATCACTTAACTGTATTTAAGCTGTGGATGCAACACGGGCCATTTTATAAACAATCTCTAGTTGGATTTGTGCGCCATTTCACAACAAGATTTTTTATTACCTACTTTGTGATTCGGAACATTATACGAAATAAGGGAATTTACCTTAACAACACTTTCCGATTTCATGAGGCTGAATCATTTATATTTCACCGGGTGAGTTAAGGGAGCCACGATTGAGGTGGCTTCGCTGCCAAACACATTGATTTAAGTCATCTATCTGTAGAGAAGAAATTTACCAACGTTTTATAATAAAAAGCGCAAGATTTTTGCTCTTTCATTTTCTTATATTTTTAATTGGCTTTTAAAATAGGTAGTCTAATGTTTGAACAGCGCTATTCAGTCATCCCGAGTTTTATACCAGCCACTGCTGATTCGCTTCTGCTTTCAATGTGAGTTTGTTAGGCTCCAAAAATACTGCTCTCTTCACTTAATATGAACTAAATGCATGAAGATATTATTTTCGCGCGCGTCGGAAAGCAAATATTTTTTTTACTGTATTCCGTTATCGAGAATATATTAATTCCTTTTCTTATTATTTATAATTTTTCATTCATATTGTATGTAAGAGAAGCTCATTAAGGGATAATGTGTGCGTCGCACTTGCATTCTCATCTTCAGTTTTGGTAGCTGACAGTTGAAATGTTGTTTTCCGATGGTGATACATTATTTTTCAAGAAAACTATCAATTATATTGGAATCGCGTGGAGACTAGATAAATCTTTAAGGAAAAAATTAAATTTGAGGATCTGGAGCTTGGACAACTGGTTCGACAGCTAGTATTGAACAGCGGGTAATGCACATTAACTGAGTCATATGGCATAGGCTGTCCATGAAAAAAGCTTTTTGGAAATTGAATTTGTCAGGCTTGAGGATATTATCAGTGATCGTTCTTTCTATTGACTTAATTTGGCAAATGAATTCTCATATACGTGTAGATAAAGTTCTCATGATTGTAGAAAAAACTCAATACCGTTAACTTGTATAGGCGCATCTAATAAAAAAAATTGCGTAATTGATAAATTGACTGCGTTTAAGGATGGTTACTTGTGTGTCGTATAAAATACTATCATCTAAAAAAAAATTCTATCCTCTGGCCATAAAAATGCTATTTTCTTTTTTTCATAAAATGCTGCCCTCTTGCTTTTTTTCCACTTTCTTTGTTTTATAAAGAATAAACATTCTGAAACAAGCTACTTAATAAATAGCGGCATATAACGTTTCGTACTCTCAGGTATTTTGATGCTTGGTATCCTTTCAAGAATTGGTTCCAATCTCGGATATTCACAAGTCTATAAATATATCAATACCCCAAATATTCGCAGTTTCTATTACTAGGTCTCATCCATCATTATTAAGAATTTTTTTCTTAATTTTTCAAGCAAACTTTGAGGCATTTTCACTCGATAATATCAGCGTCAAGTTTGTCATTCATTTCTTCCTGAAATATCGTTAATCTCAATTATGGACATTTTCTTTCCTTCGTACATGCATATTACAGCGATGTCCTGGGAAATTATTCCGTTCTTTTCAGGCACGATCCTATTTGAATGGAGGATATAATTTATCCGACTTTTCTCCTCTAAGACATGCTCAGTAAATGCTGTGCGTATGGTCATTCCAGCTGCCTTTTACAGCCCAAAAACAAATGAGGTAGTTTCGTCATTCACCCCTCTGTTCACCTATTACGGATCATCCACTTCTGGAATCGTGATCGGACCTGATAATGATGCGAGATCTGTCGTACAAGTTCACAAATGTGATTTCTGCAGTAGTGATTCCCGTTCCTGACATCGGTTCAACAGTTCGTGGGTTCGAATCCCACCTGGGGCATAGATGTTTGTAGTGGTTCGGAATCCACTTTAAACCGTAGGTCCTGGTCTAATTAGCCCTCGTGTGCAAAAAATGACCGTTGATCGACAAACAAACTAACCCGTTCCTGACAGTTTCCCTTCTAGTCAATATGCGCAATGCAGCAGTTACAGTAGTGAAAATGATCAGATAGAAACGGAGTAGATGGCTTATGTTGCAAGTGTACCGGATGTGAATGATCAGAAATCTTGTTAAGCTATTGAGATCTTTATCAAGACAAGAAAAATTTCAACTTTGATTCCAACCGTAGTCGAAAAATAGTAACTTTATAAAACCTCTTATAGGTGCTTGAGAGCTTTCCTTCCTGCCAATAATTTGTCCTCCCCATTCCATGGACATGATTCAAATTAGTAAATTCTTATATCCCAAGACTGGATTCACCTTTCCAGTTCGGTCACTTTTTTGCAAAATCAGAATTTTATCGAAAGGAAATGCCCTTCTTGGATTTGTGGTCCATAATCCATGTATGCACAGGACATGATAATGTAAATTCGTAAATGGATTCAGTTTTCATATAAACTGAATCCTTTTTTTAAATTTTATACAAAATTAGGATTTTCTTTAAGAGTAATGCATTTATGGACTTTTGTTTCTTTATTAGACAAACAGCCATGAAAAACGCTGTCAGGCATTTTTTTCATCTTTGTTATTTAGTTATTATTTCCAAATGTGAAACTCGTTTTTCCAGTAAAATTCAATGGTAGTATCGGTTCTTAAACTTTTTTTACCAATTGTAAAATTGTTATCTGTGTTTTGGGATTTCGAGAGGCCAAAATAGACAGCTAGAAATACACCGGAATATCTTGTTTCTCTCATTCCTAAGTCCTTTACTATTTCCTAATAGTCTGCAAAAAGTGTACTTCTAAAAAACTTATTAACCGGACCATTGAATTTAATGCAAATTTATTCGACTCCAAAATGATTTTCATAATTATCGGTAAAAAAACTGGAAATTTATCAAAAGTCATGATTAAATAAAGAAAACATACTATTTAAATATACTAAAACAAACTTCATTTGAATTGTGTTCTATTTTACAATCTCTTAATGAAATTTTATATTTGTACTAGATTCAAAGTTTCATTTTTCTTCATTCAATCTGTAAATTCTAATATCAGTGGAGCATTCGTAGTATTCTCAAAAATTTTCATTTTGTTTAAATCCTTTATTCAAGCATCCTTTTTAATTTTTCAAAAAACAAAATGCAAGGGATAAATTTATATTTGACAAAAAAAATGAAATTAGGGGCAATCAGTTTCTTAATGGAAGTAGATATTTTTCCTTTATATATATGTATAACAGTCATCTCTTCTTTATGTATTCTGTCTATTAACAAAGTCTGTAGATAAGGGTTCGTGACGTGGCTGTACGATCCCTTGTGACCATGCGGATAAGATGTCTGTCTTCTCTGCTGTTAGTGATGGATGGTCGCTGAGATCCTGCATGACGTTCCATATGATTGTCCTGAACTCATCGATTCCATATTCTGCTAACAGTCATGGGGTCTCGACCGACGCGAGCAGCAATATTGCGGTACGATAAACCGCGATCCCGGTAGGCTATAATCCTTCCTCGATCAAAGTCAGACACGTGCTGATAGGCATTTCTTCTTCTTACACGAGGCATTACAACAACTTTCTTTGCCGAAAACAACGTTGAAACGGAAATTGAGTATGAGAAAACTGCTGTCAAATCTCTGGTTTTATACACATTGTAGATGTCGCTTCTGTCGCCTGCTTTGTATGAAAGTGCTGAAAATCTAATCATTTGCATATCACAGCAAGTTCTACCTGTCATGCAAATTTCACGTGTGTGGTGTGCCGCCTTCCTGGTGTAGCAATTTTAATGGCCAGTAGTGTATATATGTATATCAGTCATCTGTTTATGTATTCTGTCTATTAACAAAGTCTGTAGATAGACACAATATTTGAAAAAACTAATAAAACCTGTATGAATCATAATAATCTCATTTTCTTATAATGAAGGATTTCAATAGTCAACACCCAAAATTAAGATAATTAGCAAAACTTTCGAATTTGTTTATAAAAATTGGATTATTTGCAACCAAAATCTATATATAATTTCGTAAACTTTATGGTCTACTTATCTACTGCTAATATGGTAGCCGAATGGTTAGCGC
Organism: Latrodectus hesperus; assembly: GCA_037975125.1. NCBI lineage: Eukaryota > Metazoa > Arthropoda > Arachnida > Araneae > Theridiidae > Latrodectus > Latrodectus hesperus. The sequence continues at coordinate 81,440,616 of CM075853.1, forward strand.
TATTACTCTCGGTTCAACAGTTCGTGGATTTGAAACCCACCTTGTGTACGTGGGTGGTTGTAGTGGTTTAGAATCCACTTCGCCAAGCTGGCAGCCGAATGGGTAGTGCTCTTGCCTTCGGTTCAACAGTTCGTGGGTTCGAATCCCACCTTAGGTATGGTTGTTTGCAGTGGTTCGGAATCCACTTTAAACCGTAGGTCCCGGTCTAATTTACCCTCGTGATCAAAAAAGGACTGTTGAGCGACAAACAAACCAAACCATTAGAATCCACTTCAAGCCGTAAGTCACGTTCTTATTTACCCCTCGTGTTCAAAAGGAGACCGTAGAGCGACAAACCAAACCACTTAAATCACACTCTTCCCTTTTTATAATCTTTGCATGGCTTAAGACATCCTGATTGCTGCTCATTTGATTTTAAAATTAGTGCCAAGCTGGCAGCCGAATAATTCACCTTCGGTTCAACTTTTTTTATATGTATATATATTTCGGAATTTTTTTAAACTGTAGATGCCGGTGGTCTAATTAGCTATTCATTCAAAAAATTATATAGCAACATATGAGCCAAACCAATACGATAGTGATCATCTCCCTAAACAATTTCACTTTGCAAAAAAAAAAAGAAAAAAATAAAATCCTCTGCACCTAAATATTTGAAATAGAATTGGAATGATTTATTTCATTGCTTTAAGTCTTATTATAATGAGCAACAGTTGTGTGATCAGAAAACTACCAAAACAATTTCTGTTTTAAAAAGTAATAATTAATATAGACTCCTGTGTTCTCTCGAATGGCCTCTAAATTTAATTTCTCGCGATAAATAAACAAAAGAAAATATTAGATGTTCAATCAGAATACAATGCTACTTCCATTTGAAACATGGAAGCGTAGACGGTATAGTAAAAAAATTGAAAGAAATTGAACATCAGGTTATTTTCAGTTTAATTTTTTAAAACACCTGAGAGAGAGACAGAAATAATCGCTTCTGTGATTTCATACGTTTAACTTACAACGCAATATCTCTCAGAAATCATTTCTCTCTTCCTGTTTATTGTGTAACATAATGTGTTTGATTTTTAAAAAAATGTTTTTTATGTTTTTAAATTTATCCTTGAGATTTTGAAAAACGAAAATTTTGTATCTTTCTAAAAATTAAATCCTTGTAAGACTCAACCAAGTTACACGAGCAAAAAAACTGATATATAGCAGTATAAAATAACGGTTGACTTGAGATATTGAAACTGTCTAGTCGCAGAAGCATTCTCTGTAGATAGATTGCTTGTGTATGCAAAATATTAGAATGTAAAGAGTATTGACTCATAAATTGTGTCTATACGAAACTTATCCAAACTGTTTTGTTTGTCGCATGCACAAATCATTAAAAATACTTAATAACAACGCATTTTCAGCATTAATATGATTGGAAGATATTCAGTCTACAATTATTGATTGCAAAATACAATGAACACGACTGAAGTTAAGTAAAATATTTTGGAAACAAATAGGAATTCTTAAATATTGTGAAATCACACTCAAAGGCAATGGAAATTATGTATTTTATAATTATTTTGGGCGGTGAAGACCAAACTTGTTAAAACAGTCTCTATTATTTTACAGCATCTATTAACTTGATCTGGCAAAAGTAAAGTCACTACAATTCTCCATGATTTAAGAAGGGATATTAGAAATTTTATCTTAATTTCTCCATCTTTTGGTCCAAATAGATGATTGTTCACTTTTATTGATATCAAGTCTGTAACTTCAGGCAACTAAAAATTTGATCACAGATGCATAGTTCTAGGTTGGCTTTTTAATTTGAAAATATTTGTGGTCTTAAAATTAGGACAAAGTAATCTATTATTTTTGAAATTTTACATCTCCATATAAAATGGACTCGTTGCTGATCCTATCTTCTATTAACTTGTCTAACAGGTATCACTTGGGATATATTGTTGCTTCTCAAAATGCTGCCCTGCACCTAGACCAGAGTTAAGCTGTAACAGTTGAGTGGAAGTCTTCGTAATTTAAAAGCAGGAATTCATCACAAGATTCCCCAGTGGCCTGCCACACTCAGAGGTATCATTTCACTTGGAAGATATTGTGACCACGTCCGATTTAACAAGTACCTAATCGCCTTTATTGGATATGAATGATCTTTGGTTTAAATACGGATTCAAGTTCAATACCTTCCGATAATGAAGACGACGTCCAAATCAACCAGTTCATCACGGCGTTCTTGGGATACGTTCATATTTTCTTTCTTGATTTCCATATCGTGATTCGTGGATCATCGATGTAAATTGTTTTGAGAGTTATTCCCTATGTAGTATCCTTAATCTTTTCAAAGATGAAGTTAAATCCAATCCAATCCAATAAGCAGTATCAATGAGCATAAATCAGTAATGTTAAAAAACAAAATGGGTTCATGTTTGTTTTTGTGATATAAGATAAAAAGAATATCCAAATTGTTTCAGGCTTTGGTTGAAAGTGCAGAACATTGTCACGTTAATATTATATCTCTGATGTTCGTGACTAACGTGTCAATAACTTCTATGGTAACGCTCCCAATGTGAATTCGGGGAAGAATCAAACAAATTATGCATAGCTGTGTAAATGGCACATATTCCCAATGACACCCCATCCCGTATTATCAGCTTAAATACCGAGGTTTTGTGTCAGTTCAATGCCAACACTGGTATATTTAATTTAATGCAATATTGTTTGACTTTCAATTACAGTATTCTATCATGATAATAATTACAACAATCTGTTTCGACCCAAAAATTTAAATAATATTATTTTTTATCAGCTTTATCTGTATCAAGCTTATTTCTGTATTAAAAGAAACTGTTAAAAGAGTCTGGAAGAAAAAACACGTTTTATGTTGTAAGCTAGGGAAAAAGATCCTGTGATACAAATTCAAAAGTTATTGAAATACGGGGTTATTTCATTGGTTCAAATTTTACTCAGTGGTGATTATTTGCAAGCCACTTATATGCAACGATTGAAAATTTACCTCCATGTCCAAGCTGAGAATCAACCTAATGAACTGCTGTTGCATACTTTCCTGTACCCTAGCCCTGAGTTGATCCCCACCAGTTAGTAGCCAAGAGGGGGTCTTCGTAATTTAGAAGTGAAAATCAAGAAGACATTCCACTTTTCGAAATATCATTTAATTTGGTGGATATTGCTATTAAACGTTCCCCAACAACATTTAGTGAACACGACAGGACTTCAGCTAAGCCAGTATTCGAACTCATTACCTTCCGATTATGAGAATGGTCTCCCCTTGAACTGTGTAACAAACGCCAAAATGTTAATCATTCGGCTGCAAGCTCCGTAGATATGTTTTATGGTTAACAATTGTGAATTTTGTGGTTAATAATTGTGACATTGAGTGCAGTATAATATTTCCTTAATAATGAATGTGTATGAAACATCATCACCCATATGCATGAATTCACAAATAGTATTTTTTATGGATTTTACAAAGACTAATCATAAATTTCTTCCATGAAATATTTCACGATAAAAAGTTGTAATTTAGTTTGCTTACAAATACAGAGACTTTACATGCCATGTCAGTAAATTTTAATAAACCATCTTTAAGATGAGCAATATTTTCCTGGGCTATTTATAGTTGCGAAAAACTTAAATGAAAATTATATAAAATATATTTTTCTAAATATGGAAAACTGAAATGAATTAGCTGTCCAAGTTGAATGCCTAGGAATAGAATTTATACTTACGATAATGAAAATATCTAAAATATTGCCAAAATAGAGAGAGAGGGAGGAATATGGATTATGAGATCCAAATTTCTGTTTTGGAAAAAGATATTTAAAAACTTTCAGTATGAATTTTCATAAGTTCACCTTTTTGCAAAGAAAAATTAATATGATTTAGTATTAGAATCCACTTTTAAGATTGTTTTCATTCTTATAACAATTAATGTTTTTGTTTTTAATATTTGCAACTATCGTATAATTCATCTAATATATTACTGCTATATCTTCATAAAAATCCGGTTTACTTATAATAAAAGTGACTTTTTAAGGATATTAAATTTTCATGATCGGGAATTAAAATGAAAGAAATTTTGATATTAATTTCTTGTTTATTTTAATTCCCGTATAGCTGTTTTTATTTGGTTTTGATGTTCTTATGCCATATATCAGACATCTTAACGTTTTCCCTTTCATCCTTAATTTGTGATTGATGTATGCTTTACTGTTTAGTTCACTATTAAAATATTAAAGTACATATCATGCTTGATTAATATGTGTTCACACATTAGTCTCGGTAAGATTTTGCAAAAAGTTAAAATTTTAAGTTGAATGCCAATATATTAAAAAAGTTATTAAATACAATTCTTATCAGCATTTTAACTATAATTCTTATCTAATTTAGATAAATTATTTATCTTTAAAGTAATAACCTAGCATATTGAGTTTCTATTTTCTGCGTGTACTTCCATCATGGTGAGTGGTTGAGAATTGAATTTTCAGGGTTTCCTCTACTTCTGTGACACGTTTCTTTATCTTTAAAAAACTTTCCCGGGTGGACAAAAATTGTCTCTCAACAGCACTAAGTCGTTTGGTTATCCACGTTGTCAGAGATAAATAAAGTAGCATATTTATTCCGTTTTTAATTGAACTAATTTTATGTCATTTGTATGCAAGTACATTTAATTTTAGAATCTGCTTTATGAAACAAAAATAGACTTTATTTCATTTTTCTATTATTTTTGATAAGGAATGAGACTGCTTGTTGAAATTCTCATCACACAGCGTGCAAATTTATGTTAGCCAACTTTCTATATTAAATTTTGTTGACGTTCATGCATGGAAAACTGATCACAAATATACGTCCACCCAAATAGAAATAACTTTCCCAATAAATTTCTTGCAAAAAGTGATTAATGTCACGGTGTTAAAAGTTTCCTAGATCTGATTTTAAATCTGCCGAGTTTGCAGTGGAATGGTTTGCGATCTGCATTTTTCGGTACAGTTGCTCGATGATTCAATTCCCACTTTGTGGAATTCGTTGTTTATACAAGTTCTGAATCTATTTTAAACTATCGCGCGGTTCCAATCTGATTAGCCTTGCGCAAAATGTAACCATAGTACAGTAAACAAATCAATCCTAGTTGCATGTCAATGAGTTCAATCTGCAGCTCCTAAGTCTGTATCAATATCAGCACTAATAGAATAAAAAAGCTAATTGGATTTATTCTGGATTTTTTTTAAATCCTGAAATATTCAAGTGATTCCGTCCTCCAAATCAAATGATCTCTGCAGAACTATTTTAGGTACTTAGTTTTCCTAATAAAGGGAAATCTGAAAAAAAAAATGTATCTTTTTCTGCTTTCTTTGTTAGTAGGTCCTGGTATGATCCTGGATTAAAATAGAAAGGAATAATTGGTCTCACACAAGAACAAAATATCTGTTCAAAGTGGACTTTTCTAATTTCATTTCCTTTCGCAAAATAAAAAACTCTTTGCGTATGACATGTGGGCCACTAATTGCTGAACCCTGGCTTATGATATTAACTAAATGCTGTTTCAACTTTACTTTAAAAGGAGCATATCCGTACTAATGGTGGAATAAGCAACTGAAATAAGATATCTGAATATTACAACATTATGTTTTCGGTAGCGGTAAAAATTACTTCTCTATTAATACCACAGTGCTTAGATTTGAGCTCAGAGATAGTGAAAGGAATTTCCTAAACTGTTACTCTACATTGTCATACTGACTCTTTCACTGGAATAATAGTAGGGGGATTCTAGTTTCTATTTCCAATGCCTTTAATACATATTGGAAGTTGGCTAAGGAGGGCTCTGCTGAAACAACTGAAAATGGTGGACTGCTTACGTTTTGTGAAATTTTCTCAAAGGTTAAAGCCAAAAACAGCAAGACTTGGAGAATCCCACCTACTCGTGACTGGTACGAACAAAACCATCCTGGGGCTGCCCTGGAGCTGAAGGGCAATAGGAAATTGCAAACCACCATTACCAGGCTCATTACTGGACATATTCTCACCCTTACATTCGTTCAGGGTCAGATTGGTTCCCTGTGTGCCTCAGGTGTAATTTCTACCTAGCTTCTCCGGACCATCTGCTCTACAGTCTGGGTTTGGAGAAGAAAGATCTTTTTGAAAACCCTGCGCTGGTTTGGGACTTTCTATGGGCGAACGATCTACTGGACTTGGTCTAGATTGTACTAGATCAAGTGGAATAAGGAACAACAACAACATATTGGAAGCGAATTGATTAACCAACTTTATATGGAAATTAAGCAACTTTGTTTCTTACCTTCGGATCTTGACTGCAATTAGAGTTATACTAATCGTTGTACACACCTACTCATTTCTTACTTTGTCCAAATAAACCACCAAATTTAACTTCTTTGACTTGGCCATTCTCTTGATTAATCATCTATGGATACGCCTGAACATTAGTGGGAAACGACTAGCATGAAAAACAGAAGCTGTAAATTTTCTTTAGCTTTTGTCAAGTGGAGATTCTACTAGGGCATTCGTTCTGTGATTAACATGTTAAGCTATAATGTAAAGTTTCGCTGTTTAGCGATAATCATTACTGGTCGTCGACTCTCATTACAGACTTGATCGTTTTCATCATCATATAGAATACTGTGTTCCACTTAGTACTTCATTAAGTGCTTAGTTTTCGTGGGAAAATATATTTTAGTGAAAATTTATCATAATTATGATTTTCAAATACTATGATTTTAATATAGTGAAATTGTTTCCGTTTTACACAGAAAAAACCTGTGCAAATTTTTTAGTTACAAGGACTCATCTTTGTTAACGCTACGAAATATTCGTGTATGCATTAAAAGCTCCAAAATTTTTTTACCTTCAGATTGATATAAATGTGAATTTTCTTTATTGCTAAATATAAACGTGCGCTATTTAAAAGCAATTATTTCCAATCATAATTGGCCTAATTTTTTGTACATTTGAGTTTTAAATAATTATCTGTTATTAATTGACTGTTTTTCATTGCAGGTTATTTCAAAACATATTCTTTGGAACTTTTCAGCAATATTTATTGAAGCTTTGAAGAAAAGAATAAATCTGTTATATATATAATGAGCTTTATCCTAACCATTCAATAGTTAAGTTGGTTTATATTTAATTTAAAAAAATGTTTAAATATTTTGTTTTAAATTACAGTAATGAAATTCTTATACTTTATTTTTGCCATGTTTAAAAAAGTTTTAAGAATTTACAAAATAATCTTAAGACGAAATTGTTCACTGTAAATGCATTTGGAAATTAAAAACATGCATTATTTTAATTTTTTAAATATCTTAAAAACGGAATTTAGCTTTATCATTTTTTGACATATAATCAAAATAGAAATTGTACTTTATAATTTTTTAGTTATAGTAAACTTTTCTGTGGTGTGGTGTCTTTATTTCTCTCTCACACAACATAAGAACATGTGTATTTTTATTAAATATGTGTGTTCTGTACTTTTTTTCGGTAGTGGCATGAAAGGGCAAAGAATTCTTTTTGAAAGAACTCAAGGGTTGACCTCGTCATTTTGTACTTGTTAAATGACACGAAATGAATAGTTTTATTTAAACACTTTAGACCAGTGATACTCAACCTTTTTTCTGTTGAGGCATACAAAAAAAATTTAAAAAGTTGTTTTCTATCTATTTTTGAATGTAAAAAGAAGAAAGTAATTATATATATATTTAAAATTTGTCGGTCCACAAACGTGTTAAGGCTCAGTGATAGATAATCACTGCTTTTGTCATTTGATATTAAGCCAAAAACTTAGCACTAAACTAATAAGCACACACACACACAACTCATTTCTCTAATTTTAATTACTCGTTTTAAATGTATTTATAAATTTAGCATTATAATGTAATAGCTTGAAATTTTGATTTTTTAAAAACAATTTGGCATCTATCTAATTTTAAATTATGCTAATATTTTATTTCCAAAATACATATGCATTGATGACTGTTTTGGACAATAACTTAATTTTCTATTATGCTTAAAATATTAATAACATTTTACTGAGCCGAGTGTTCTAGTACTCTTGCCTTCATTTCATCAGTTCGTGGGTTCGAATCCCACCTTAAGCTTGAATGCTCATAATGGTTCCAAATCCACTTTGAACCATACCTGTCTAATTATCTCTCGTGTGTAAAAAATGACGATTGAGCGACAAACCAAACCAGATTTTATTGAATTATCTGAATCGTCGTTATTAGCTGCCATTTTCTTTTTATTTTCCATCGAAATCGAAAATTAAACATCGAGAAATATTATTACAGAAGTTTCGTGAATGAATTCTGAGCTCATTGTTCATACTTTATTTATAATTACATGCGAGTTTATACAAATTATTCACAGTTGCGTATATTTTAAGAGGTCCATCCGCGTTACTGACTTCCTTCTGATTAAGGTACCATTTCTTCTAGAATTCATCACACAAGTATTTTAATATATTCTTATTTTATTGCCCTTGTTGAGAACATTTACACAATTTGTGTGTATGTATTATATTGTTAAAGTAATAAAAAAACTGAAAAGTCAGATCATTAAAGACTAACAGCTACACAGTTTTAAATTTATGGCATGATAGCGCTTAGTGTTTGAATTCATCCTTATGTACACAAAGTAACCGTAACAAGCCAATTTAAAATATTAATAAAAAAATTTTCTCAATGACAAATAGCTTCAAACTATAATACTCTGGGAAGTAAATTCTGATTAAACATTTTTTTAAAATAATCCGTTTTATTGATATATTTTTTGCAACAATATGGAAATTAGAGGCAGGATCGCCATGGGTTACAAAACCTGAAGTGAGAAATAACATTGTTGAACTGTAGGCCAAAGCTCAAACAATTCGGCCATCACTTTTGCTTACTCAATGAATTAATCATTTTTAAAAATTAATTTACTGCATAGTGTTAATAGATTGCAGTAAATTAAAAAAAATAATTCCCGTAAAAATACTTTTACATAACAATCCAAGACAATGAATACGAGGGTCGCTCTGAAATCTTTGGGATACAACTAGGTTTTTAAAGTTATACTTACAAAATTTTAGGTGTGTTAAAAGTAGTCTTCTCCAGCATCAATGCACTTTTGTAGACGAATTTTCCACAGATTAAATGCCTCGAGCCATTCATTTCTTCGAATAGAAGAAAATGCATTTATAGCCACATCAATCTCTTCTTCTGAATGAAAACCAAGTCCACGTAAGTTCTTTTTTAGATTAAAGAATAACCAAAAGTCGCATATAGCTAGATCAGGTGAATACGGCGGATGTTCGATCACTTTAATTTGTTTTTGTTTAAGAAACTCGACTGTTAATCCGGCTGTATGTGAAGATGCATTGTCATGGTGAAGCATTAGTTCCCTAACATTCAGTTCTTGTAGAATTTCTGGAAGACATTTAGTGGTATACCAGTTTGCTGTTACTGTCTTCTGTCCTTCCAACTTGATGGCTTTGTCCACTTCTGAAGAAAACGGCATGCATCACTTTTTTCAGTGCGCATTGTTTTTTCACCATTGTCGGCGTGGGATCATCTTCAAAGACCCCTACTTAGCTTTCTTGACGTGTTGGAACGTTTCATCACCTGTTACAATTTTAGAAATGATGTGGTGGCCACCATCATTCAGCATATTAAGAGTTTCTTTAGTGATTCTGACATGTTCCTCTTTTTGATGCTCAGTTAGATTATGGGGAACCCAACGGCAAACTATATTTTTCATTTGTAATTCATGAATGATTTTGTGTATGGCTGCGGATCCAATGTTCAGTTCCTTCTGTATCATTTGATAGGTACAGGGATTATCATCCATTAACATTTTTCGTATGGCAGACACGTTATCCGGGATTACTGCCGACGGCGGCCTTCCTGTGTGTTCTTCATCCTGAAGAAAATTGCGACCTCTTCTAAATTCTCTAAGCCATCTGAATACAGAGCTAGAGATTCATCACCAAATGCTAATTGAAACCGTTGAACGCATTTTTCTTGATTGAATCTTGCTTTGAAATCGTAGAAAATCATAGCGCGAAAATGTTTTCGCGTCAACTCCATTTTCTCTTCTGTTTAAAATTTATTCCACGTTAAACAAGTTGAAGTAAGTCAGTAAAAAATCCTCTTCTGTGTTAAAATACTTTTTACTTTAAAGTTATAAACCGTTATTTTTATTTTGTAAATTCTCGTCTACGCGTATCTCAAAAATTTCAGAGTGACCCTCATATAATTAAATATTGTATATGTAATACATATTGAAATTTATTATTTCATAATTATTAGCTTTGAGTTAGTTCTTTAAAAAAATTGGTTGAAATTTACTAATGGCGCAAGTCGGTAAGCTGTTTTTTATATAAATCCAATTTAAATGAATTATATAGTTTGCTTTCATATACATACAATAATATACTAGTTATTTTGTTCAAGATGTGACACGAAATAATTTCTTGTGATGCATACAAGTGTGTGTTAAATAATTATTTCTAAAGGAATGTCATTACTTTCAAATGACAATCAATATTCTTTAAAAAAAAACAATTTTTTTAATTTTACGAATTGATAGATATGGTTCTGAAATTCGAAAAAGTATTTAACTGCATGCTTAAATTAAGTATAATATGAATAGATCGCAGTTTTATGTTAGAGGTGATAAAGCACAATTCTGTTTGTTGATGTGAAAGTGATTTTCCGAGTTTAATTGATGTAATCGATTAAATAATTACAGACTAGATTTATGTTGGTGGTTGTTGATCCGTTGAGTAAAATCACTTCCTAAAGAAGAGTCACATCAGTGCATGTATATGTGTAATAGGTAGTAAATTTCACTACATTCCACGTCAGGGGGAATGTTTGAATCTTAACGTTGTTTTAACATTTATATAAATTTCATTTTAATTATTGAGGATTTTTTTTTACACCTTTGCATCCATTCACAAAGTAAAGCGACGAGGATGACTCCTGAGTCGAATTCTTATTAACTATCCTTTAACATAGATGAATTTCTAAGAAACTTCATGGACTTGTGTGGCTATCCTATACGAAAGCTCTGCTGAATTTATTACATTACATATATTCAGACTTGTATGCTTGATTCTTGAGCTCCGCTTGTAAGTCTTGGTTTGTTTGTCGCTCAACGGTCATTTTTTGCACACGAAGGCTAATTAGACCTGTAAGTCTTCGTCGATAATAGGACAAATAGCACAATGACAGATGTACAACCACAGAAGAAAACACCCAGGGCCACGGTGGGAATCGAACCCACACTCCTACGCTCTCAAGCGATTAGCGGAAATTTTCAATTTAATAAAAAAAAGTGTTTCTTCTTTCGCTGATTCATTTAGCAGAAGTGTAAATATTCACATTCGTTTGGGTAATTTCAGTGGTTCCAAATCCACCGAGTTTTAGTATTCAATATTATTATATCATTTGCAAAGAAGTTGAAGGTTTGACCTTCAACTTCTTTGCAAATGATATAATAATACTGAAACCTAAAAGAAAGAGAAATCTATACTAATTATTAAATTTTAATTTGTAATAAATTACGATGATTAGGAGATTGAAATAATCACATTACAATGTTTGTGGCTGGCTATTCCTGCTAATTATCGCCTCTTAAAAGTACGATCATGTGACGAGATAACATCTGATTGAGATCATTTTTCCATGACGCAGCTATAGAGAGACGTAATACAAAGAAACTGAAGAGGAATTGCCTTAGTTCGAGCCAACTTCGGTGTCGGTGGGGTTCAAAATAAATTTCACTGTCTGGTCACGAAAGGGACACCTGTTCTCATAAAGCCATCGTGGCTTAAATTATCTCTAGTCATAGGGGTGGAAGAGATACAAAGACTTGTAACATTGCAAAGAAAAATTTAATATTCAGGTTTTCTATTACTTTGTAATTTATTCTTTTTTACTTTAAGTGTTGCGTTTTAAAACTAAAACAGTTAACTGTTCTCTATAGGGTGAACATCTGAATGTAATATAAATGCTTTTAATTAGATTTGCTTAACCGTTAAACAGTAATCTGATCTTTGGTTTGACAATTCATGCGTTCGAATCTTGCATCCAACAAGTGATTAAAAAGCTTCGAATCCAAATTTAAAATAATGTTGTACCCAGTCAGCCATCCTGAGCAGAAAATTACTGATAAACCAATGTTAAGAAAATATAGGAAGATTTCTTATAAATTAATTTAACTTTAGAGCTTTTGGTATTACAGCGTTTCAAATATAGGTAAATGTAACTGATTATGTAAAATCATATACAATGGTTGACTGGTTAACGAACACATTCGAATAACTATTTCTAACTAACATTTCCCGGAGTATAAAGTACAGGATTCACAAATCCTTTTTCTAGTAAATTACTTGGTATGTTACTTGCCTATTGAACTCCAAAGCTCTATATAAAAAAGACTTTTCCCCAATAGAATATTTATAACCAAAGTAGAGCACAAGTTAAAAACCGAAACTGATTTCATTTTGAACGTCTAGTCCTTCCGTGGGTTGGGGACGTCCAAAGTCCTTCCACTGGTGTGGCGTGGATGTAGAGAAGAGAGTGCCATCTCAGGTGTAGTAGCCTCGTCACCTGACCGTGGTTCAAAATTACGAGGCACCTTAATAGAGCAAGTCGTACTTTCACCTTCGTGGTGCTCTGATCCAAACTGAAAGACGCTCTCTATTGACTTAATTCGCACAGCCAAAGGCATAGCGAGCTTGGCTTGTCCAAGTGTCAAAAGTAACAACAACGTCTAGTCCTAACCCTTTTCTTGTTTATTTCACTGTTTCATACTTAATCTTGAGTAATTATTTCGAGACGGCATCAACAACTAATGTTATTGAACTCTTTAAAACGTAACTGCTATTATTTACTTCCGGAAAATCTTGAAAAAGGGAGAAAATCAATCGACAAGGGACATCTTCAACGACCAATAATGAAAAAATGAAAAGGATTTACTTGCACGAATATATGTATGTACTAATTTTTAAAAACTTAATAAGAAACTATACATCCTTTTTTTAATTTCCTTTTTAGGGTAACCAGAACGAATTAATCGATGATTAGTTGACGAACAATTCAGATAGCGAACATAGTTTTGTAACAGATTATGTTCGATAGCATATCACTCACTGCATTTATATATCCTCCTTAAATTATATAAAAAATTTAAATATTTCATTACTTAAATTATTTTTTGTACATTTATTGTCTCCTATATTCTCAGAAAAAAATCATCCAGCTACCCGTTAGTTTCCAGAGTTTTTTTCTTTTCTGTATTAATAATTCTCGCGATTCCTTATTAGTTAATTATATTAAAATAGGAAAATAAAGTTAACCATTAAATAGAAAGTAAAAGATGCTTGAATTCTCATTTCTTTATGAAAGATGAGAATTATACCAAAATAAAATATGCGTGTTAGAGAAATTCTTTTTTAAGTATTGAAGTTTAAACATTGGGGAGATTTCAGTCGATAACCAATCAGTATGTTGCATAAATATAAACCTGATAATATGAATTCCAATTGTGTTTTGACGTGACATATAGGCAACTGCGAGTGACACACGGAGGACTCTGCAATACATTTGGAATTGTTAGCAATCCTCATTTTTAACGCAGGTCCTAAGCATTTCTGAGTGTATTCAAAATAATTTTTCTGGTTTTGCCAACTAAGATGTCACTAATCATGATCTCAATTGTAAACCAATCAGGTAACGAAACCCGAGTTGGCTTCTTCCTCTTCACACCAGTGGAAAATATTTAGTTGTTCCAATCGCCATTATATGATCGTTTTTTTTTTTTTTTTTTGGTGACTCTTGTATAGTATTCATCTGCTGATCAAGCTAACACAGCCATATATTTTATTATTTCTCTTGTAAATACTTTCGGATAAAATTTCAGATAACAAATAACTATAACTTTAATTATAACCAATCTAAACGTAATACACAACTATCAGTTATTTAGGAATCGTTTGCTAACAAGGTAACATGGGTTTCTGCATCACTTAGTAGACTAGGGTTAATATGACCAGGCTTATGGTTTAAAAATAGTTTTTTCCGAACTAAACACAACGATAGACATCTGGAATTAAAATCAAAAGTGATTAATGTTTTTTAACTATTGTGAATTTGTGCCATTGTTCGTTCATAAGAGCTGATATGACAGTGGCCGACAAATTACAGTGAATTTCAAATCCGTATAAAAATCCATGTCTGAATTGAACGCACAAACTATTGAACCAAAAACCAGTGCTCTAACCATTCATTTGCAATTACAGCAAATGGCTTATCTGAAAGGTATCCCTCAAAATGTTCAGTGGTTAACTTTTAGTAAGCTATTATTTCTAATAAATTGGGAAAATATAAACTATGATTTTTCCGCGATTATATATGTATGTATAAGTACATTTCTAGTATTTCACGTAAATCCATATTCAATCAATTAAAAAAAATTCATTCTAAATTTTATGTAGTGTGCCAAAGAAATTTACAATCAAAATGTTAATGTGGATACAAAAATATATCTATAATTATAATATTTTATTATATTTAAAGATTGGGAGTAGAAACATCTTAAATGTGTGCGCAATTTGGAAGAAGTCTTGAAAGAGAATTTCTTAATGAATAAATATGTTTATTGAGCAGAACGAATCGTGCACTCATTAGTTATTACATACTAAATTCAAGGTCAAGCCTCTCGTGTTCATGTTTGAAAAATTCGTTGTTACACGGAGGAAGTCGCTTTTTAATACTACTCAATTGAAGATCCATTGTATTCTTTAATAGCGGTTGTGGGTGGTAAGCAAGTTTAATGTGAAATTTATGTAGAATGAATTTTAAAGAATTCATATATTATATTCTCTTACAAAAACGTAAAAAAAAAAGTCTCTTAAAACTCATCTATGCTTAACGGGTAGCATGAATGAAACAATTTTAAGTCTTCAGACTCTTATATCTCTATGTCTAAAAATATTTTTTAAAAATAACTATGATTATTCTTCTAAGGATTTTTGAAAAAATTCTTTTGATTACAGCAACGAATGTGTTTACGCTTTACCCAAGAGTCCCGACATCATTTTATATCCATTCATTTTTACAACTCCAATTCATGTTTTTTTAAGTATATTTGTGTGTGTGTGTGATTTATTGAGTCGATTATGTTGTTTTCTTTGAGAAAACACTTATAAAAATTAAAATGCATCAACAATGCAATAGAATATTTTGCTCTCCAAAACCAAAGATCTAAATCTGTTTTATGAGCTATTTCTGCATTCATTTATTTCTAACAATGACTACGAAGCATTGTTTTGTGAAAAGCTCATTTAATGAACATTAAATAATATACAAGATATATGATATAAAGAAAGAACTTGCAGTATGTTTCAGACTTCAAAATATTTAAAATAAATATGAAACATCTAAGGAAAGTTTCGATGACACAATTATATAACTCAAAAGACTATTAAGAATTTTTTTTTTACTTGATTTTAAAAGTGTACTATTTTGTTTTTTTCAAGTTCATGAACTCATTCTAATTATAAGATTTTTACGCTATCTATTGTGAAAAATAAGATGAAGCATCGTTCTTTATTGTACGAATAATTACAAATACTTAGATTATGAGGCTTATATACGATTCATTTAAACTGTACATCCGAAGCGTTGTTTAATCGCCATGTTTTCATGACGATGATTATGAAATTCAGTGTTACACAACACTGTCCCCGATTGAGATATTTTCTAAATTAACTAGATTTTTAGAAGAAATTAAAATATAACTCTATTTCTATCATTTACAAGTTGTGATGTAAGTAAAATCCAGAATTCATTAATTAAAGAAATAATTCATAAATCAATATAAGCACATATTAAGCATTAAAAAGTGACTGAATATGAGCACAATTAAAAGAACATAAATTAGTTTGATTGTTACTACTTTTTCCAACAATTATATAATAAAAAGTAGAGCATTTATAGGGTGATTTTTATCAAAGTTAACAAACACATGCATTCAAAATTAAACATTTATGACTAATTTAATTCGTAATGTAAGGCAATACGTAATAAATTTTATTTTGAAATAAGAATAATCGATTTATACGAAAAATTTAAATAAATAATAAAAAATTTGAAAAAGTAAATAAGGTAAAATATTTTTAAAGGTAGAGTTTTTATAACTGAA
The DNA here is from genome assembly GCA_037975125.1 of Latrodectus hesperus. Lineage (NCBI taxonomy): Eukaryota > Metazoa > Arthropoda > Arachnida > Araneae > Theridiidae > Latrodectus > Latrodectus hesperus. Next base: position 81,456,837 of record CM075853.1, read on the forward strand.
TCATTTTGAGAATTATTAAATAAAATAATGTATGATTTAATATTAAGAAATTTTCATGTTTGTAGACATCAATTTGAAGAGCCCGTTTAAGTACAGACAGAAGCACACATCTTTCAGTGCTTTAATAATATTAGAATTCTGTTACTTTTGACACGGGATAATTAAATCACAACACACATTACTTTTTTTTAAAAAGCAATTTAATTTCTGAAAATTATTTAAAATTATTAAATTGTCCTTTTAATTATTTTCAACAAAGAATTAAAAAATTCAACATGTTTATAAATTATATTTACAATCATAATTTTGGTGCCGCCCTACTTGTCTAGTGCCCCTCAGGGGGTTTACCTTCTTTAGGTAAACACGGGTATCACAATCCCGAGGTACCCTAGTGATCTGTCCTCTTCTTTCTTTTCCCCTCTCCTCTACTCTTCTGCTTTTTCTTCCTTTTCTCCCTCAGCGTGGTTGCCTCGCAAGAGGTTGAGGGCTCCCCTTGAGCAGCTTTCGCCGCTCTGTTGCTATTAGCTCCTCTTGGGGACTAAATCACCCACGTGTTTGCCGTGCGTGGAGACCCGTGTCCCTGGAAAGGAGGGTCCTGGTAATTGAGGCCCCCAGAGACCAACACATTACTTTGGCCTCTGCTTCAGGTAAACGGGAGGTGTGTTGTGGTCCTCAGCACATCAATCGGCTTTATGGATCAAGCGATCGGTACATCTACTGGGTGACTCGTTAAGGGTGGAGGCCACTTCAGGGATGTACTGTGAGCGTATAGGACCTGACTAGCACTGGTGCAGCTGGTCTGCATCCCCTTGTTGGACTCGGTGGTGGGTGGTGCCGTCAGGTCCCGAATTTTCCATTTTAGATATGGAATCAAATATTTCTATTCTCCCACGGGAGCACACATTGTCTATTTTGAATGCACAATTTTATGTAATCAAACGGAAAGAGGGTACTTTTGATACAGTATCCCCTTTCCTCATTCAAAAAGCTATTAAAGGCACAATCGGTGATGTGAAGAGCATCAGAAAATTACGTTCTGGCGACTTAATGGTAGAAGTTGCATCAAAAACACAATCAAATTTAATTGAAAATATGAATATGCTAGCTACTCTTGAGGTGTCTGTCTCACCTCACACAAACCTTAACTTTTCTCGTGGTGTGATATCCGCGAAGGATTTGCTTAACACGCCTACGGATGAGATACTAGAAAATCTTAAAGAGCAAAAGGTCTGCGCTGTAAAACGCATTACTGTCAGGAGAGATGATAAAGTTATTAACACTAAACATCTGATCCTGACATTTGCGACGCCAGACCTACCGCAGCATATTAATGCTGCGTATATGCATCTCTCCGTTAGGCCATTTATTCCAAATCCTTTGCGTTGTTTCCAGTGCCAGAGATTTGGTCACTCTAAAGCGGCATGCAGAGGCAAACTGACTTGCGCTCGCTGCGCAGCAGTTGGCCACGACAGTTCGTCCTGTACTGCAAAGGAGAGGTGTGTCAACTGTAAAGGTGACCACCCCTCCTACGCTAGAAGTTGTCCTATCTGGGTACTGGAGAAGGAGATCACAACCACTAAAGTTAAGAACAATTGTTCATATCCCGAGGCGAGACGTGCTGTTACAGCTCGTACACCTCAAGTTGGAGTTAGCTATGCAACTGTCGCCGCAAAAGTCACCAGAACGACTAGTACACAAACAGATGCTCTCTCACTCCCGATTGTTAAATTACCCCCTACATCTGTACACAAGCCAAAATCGACATCCACATTGACTACTCGAAGAAAAGCTCCGATGGCTAAATCTAAAGCCGTAAAGGCTTTAAAACTGAAATCAGCAAAAGAGGGCATTATTAGGCCCTCCATATCCACCCGTAAAGCCTTAAACCTGGAGGCTGACGCCGTATATCTACATCCCTCGGACGAAGATCTGTCACTCGAGGAGATGTCAGATGACATGCCTTCCAGCTCCGGGAAAGGAGCTTTTCAAATTCAACAATAACTTCCTTTGTTTCTTGGAACTGCCATGGTTTGCGCTCTCATCATGATGACATCAAGTCTATAATTTCAGTTTACAACCCCGCATGTGTTGCACTTCAGGAAACATTCCTGAAGTCCAGCAATAACTTTTCCATGCGTGGGTTTAAGAGCTTTAGAAAAGACTGTGGTGACGATGGTGCAGTGTCTGGAGGTGTTTGCATTTTAACATCTAACAACTATCCCAGCACTGCCCAGCATTTAAATACTGCACTACAGGCTGTAGCTGTGCGAATTCACACATCATGCTTATTGACAGTCTGTAGTTTGTTTTTGCCACCACACGATGTCATCCGCCACACTCTAAAAAAAAGTACTGTAATTTTACAGCAAAATGTGCTGGCGTTTTGGGCGCCAGTACAATATGCTGTAAATTTTACAGCATATTCGTAAAACTTTTACAGTTCTTTTTACTGTAATTTTTACAGCAGTTTTCACTGTAATTTTACAGCCCTTTTCACTGTAATTTTACAGCACGTTTAGCTGTAAATTTTACAGCACTTTTAGCTGTAAATTTTACAGCACTTTTTACTGTAATTTTTACAGCACTTTTTATTGTTATTTTTACAGCACTTTTTATTGTTATTTTTACAGCACTTTTTATTGCTACTTTTATAGCACATTTTACTATGCATTTTGATGCATATTCTACAAAACCTACTGCAATTGCTATTTACAGCTATCATCATGTTTTGTAAAGATAACAGTAGAGTATAAATCAATTTTGAAAACACATTAGCCAATTTCCTAATTTTGGGCCAACTATTATTAAGCAATCTTTTATATAATATACAAAGTACAAAAACATAACTAATGTTATATTGCAGAAGATGTCATTTTTCAGAACATTTTGAGATCAATAGTTTAACTTTCAATACCTAACGAGATTGTTTAACTTTCTTACCTCAAAATCTTGGATCAAATAGTAACTTAATTGAATAGTTAAGAAGGTTGAATTTTTTTACTACCTATATTTTTTAAAAAAATTAAGAAAAAGCAGTTATATTGAATAAGATACAAAGCTTAGCATAAAATTGATTTTTGATATATCTGTGATTCTACAGATTTAGGATAAAAAGAAACCTTACAAAACATTCCATTTTACTAAAAATACCAAAGGGGAATTAGTTAATGATGTAGTATTTTAATTATAAAGATAATAAAAGTTTTCTTTTTGATATTGCTTAAAGTAATTGATTTTTTTCTATTATAATGTAACCAAATAAAGATTCTGAGAAAAAAGCAATATAGTTGACAATACACAAATAATTGTAAAGAATTTTTTTATTTACATTTTAATAATTATAGCCATTTAAAGTTGTATAAAGTATTTAAAAGTGACAAAAACATGTGCTTGGATTTCTTCGTTGACATATTTTTTAGATTTCGTTCCCCGCGAGGGATTAAAGTTGAACAAACAAGCACCTGAAAAACAAAAAAATAGACACATGAATAACTAATTTGAAATATCAAGAGCTGAATATTTCAGAGGAAAAGTTGTTTAATAGTTCAATAAAATATTTAGAAATTTTTATTGTTTTATATAATTGATTGAATTTCTCTAAAATATACTTCTCTTAATAGTTAACAAGTGGTTGTTACATTTATGCAATCACAAACATTTTGATGATAAAAATTATTTCAAGGGATTTTAGAAATTTCATGATAAGAATTTTTGATAATGAAGGTCTCACTTTTTATGAAAATGATAAAATCTTTACTTCAATTAAATCATTCTAACTGATGTTTTCTATCTCGAGAAACTAATTTGTAATTGATTTAATTAAAAGAGAATATAGATTTGGTTTTATAAGGATTCATTTATGTTATTGAAAATTATATCCTCTAAAAAGCAAATCGTAACACTTCCAATTGTGAATTACAAATTTTTAGAAATAAAGTGCGAAATATGAACTTTATGCCCACATTTTAAAGATAACATACAAAAACTGATTTTAAGTTTAAAAAAATAATTTTGTAGAGAATATGGAAACATTTCTTTTACATGCATATATTTACAATTTAAAAACATTTCCATCGAAAATAAACAGAAAAATTAAAATGCTATAATGTGTCAAAGTAACAATAATTTATGAAATGAAATTTTATAAAACATTTGCTTAAAACTGAATTTATTTAATTCGTAAATAGTTACCTCAAAAGGGAAATCTAAGTTGTCTTAGAGTGAGATCAAAGTTGTATTTCCCGCTGAGAAAACTTTAATTTCAATAAAAAATTATATGAAATAGTGCAAAATTAGGATATATAAAAAAATTTGCTGTTCATTAGGTCTGCATACTTACGTCATTATATACGTACTTAGAGATAAATAAAGAATACAATTGAAGTTGTATTAAAAAAGATATATTTAACTAAAACAATTTATTTAGATTTTCTTAGAATTTTATATATTCATATGATTTATTTTAAATAGAATGTAAGCAGAGTAAACAATTTTTGATAAGGTCAATAAATGTAACAACAAATTTTTGCTTTTGAGTTAAGACACTTCAAATCTTATGAAATATGTAAATAATACATACCACAAATTAATAGACATGGTGTGCAAGGTAAGTCTGTAATATCTACTGCATCCTGAGAAGATGTGGAAATCTAAATCCAATAAACAAATTCCTGATTAATTTATCTATGATTAACTTTTATATTCATTTCTAAATTTCGTATTTATAATTTACAAAGCAGTAATTTTTTTAAAATAAAGTTTTGAGTACTTTAATTCAGTACTTCTAAATATTTTTTCAAGTCTTCTCCAAAATCTGCTGATAGAAGAATAATAAACACTCCAATATCCTCTTTTCCATCCAATTCCTCAATGGTTGAAAATTGTATTTTACAACCTCCAGGAGGAGAAGTTTTTAAGAAATTAACAAGTCTTTTAATTTTGTTAGCTGATGCAAACTTAAGTCTTTCATTTAAATCTACAGCAGTTAAACACTTAAAATGGTCCAAAATGCTTTGCTTTAAAAATAAGCAAGGCCATCTTTTTTTAATGTGGAAATATCACTAGGTGTGTTAATATTTTTTCTTTGAAATGGAGAAGTCTCATATTAACTTTACAGCCTCTTCAATCATAACATCAAAAAACACACTGCATTTTGGCCTCTTGTCAGACATCACAATGAAGGATAAATAGAAAACTTTTAGAAATATGGCTGAATCTTTCAAATATGGCTGAAGTCGGTAAGAAGAGGCTTTACTCTTAATAGTCTTACTACTAAAAGTTATTTGTGATTATTCTATTTTTAAAACTTCCTTTACAAATCAAACATTTTCTTCATAAATTCTTATTTTCTCTAAACATAGGAATATTTAAAAAAATTTTAAAAAGTGTGACTATATTGGAAGGTAACATTTAATGTGCACAGTAGTATTATAAAAATCGTGAGCACAATATGTTTTAAATATGTTAAGCAAGAAGAAATTACAAAATATTCACTCATGTATTTGTTTCTTAATTATAATTTTAAATTAGCTTTTATTTTTATGAATTTCAGATTTCTTCACGAACATGTAAATAAATCATAAATAGCACTACAAATTTTGCAATTTTTTAATAAAATAAAGTTAAATTTGCAATAATAATGTAATTTTTTTCAAAAAAATATGCTGCCAGAAATTTTGTTTTATAAATATCAAACTACCAACAAGATTTCCCAAACAGGTTTTTAATTAATTTTCTAATTAGTAATATAAATTAAAAAAATTAATCATGGTTATAAAATAATAAACTTTTCATTTTCTAAATAAATCACCTTAATTCGAATAGTACTTCTTAATATGTATTTAAAAATGTTTCTTATATATTTGTTATAAAAGAATGATTTTGAAAAATAAATATATTAAACATTACATTTTCCATTGAAATGCATTTTTACATTTCATGCAAATTCTAAACACAAGAACATTTATTCTAATAAATATCATTAATTGTAATATTGTTTTATTGAAAGAATTTACAAACATTTGTGCCTAAAAAATTATTATTTTAATGCATGTTACAAAATGGAATTGAATTAATGATAAAAATTAGAATGCAATTTAACAATCTGTATTAAAAAATAAACATTTTTTTATAAAATTCTAATCAAAAAATTATTAAAAATATAAATATTATATTTAGTTAATATACAATAAATTATATCATTTTACAATGACAGAAAAATCAGGAATTTTCCACAACGAAATAAAATAGAAATTCCGTTAATATATTTAATAATATATACCTAAAAGAATATAACAATAGACGATTATTCACTTTTAATTTCGAAAGAAATATAGCTAAGCAATTTTATAACAGTGGAAGCACTTAAAAATTCTAATTTCATCAAAAATTGATAATTAAAATACTAATCAATTATGTTACCAAACTACTATAAAATATTTTAAATATTAATAAAAAGTAAGTAAAAAAATATTGACACTAAATTAATACTAGTAAATATGATCGTTTGTAAATTCAGCTTAGAATTTTTTGAAATGTTCAGTCAAATTTATAAGAATTTTAGCTAACAACTTGCATAATAAACAATATGAAAAGTATACGTTACCTTATATTTGGTGGTTAAATTTCAATAGAACTTCAACTAAAGGAATAATTATTCTTAAAATATCACCAACTTCACTAAGCGAAAACAAGTGCAAATAAATGGCGAAATTAATTTGATTCATTTGTCACAAGAACAGAAGAAACTTTTATCCCGCCAATTCATGCGCATGCCCAGCAAACGATTTTCTGCGGCTGAATTTTACAGTAAAATTTACTGTAATCATTAGTGTTCCTATGATAGCTATTTAAATAACAGTGATTTTTACTGTATTTCTTCCGTTTTTTTACAGTGCAAGAGGAACTCGATGCATTAATAGATCAGCTGCCAACACCATTTCTGTTGTTAGGTGACTTTAACGGCCATAGTTCTTTGTGGGGAAATGATAATACTAATTCTCGCGGTCGGCAGATAGAGCGGTTTATTTCAGATAATAGTCTCTGTCTGCTTAATACCGACGAGAAGACATATTTCCATGTACCCACAAGAACGTTTCATTCTCTCGATCTAGCCATCTGTTCTCCATCTTTTCTGCCCTTGTTAAATTTAAATGTAGGAAATGATCTGCATAATAGCGATCATTTTCCTCTCGTCATCTGCCAGACTGGAGGTAGTAGTGTAAGACAACGCTTACCTACTTACGTGTACAGTCGGGCAGATTGGACGTTATTTACACAATTGGCAGTTGTTGATAATGAAATGGTTATGATCGATGATATTGATAATGCCGTATCTAAAGTCACTGAAACAATTATAAATGCAGCTGATGCATCAATACCTAAGTGTTCCTCTATACCACACCGGCGTTGCAAACCTTGGTGGAATGATGAATGTCAAAACACCTATAAGAAACAGAGGAAGTTATGGGGGCTATTCAGAAGGTACCCCACAACGGAGAATCTTATCGCCTATAAGAGAGCAAAAGCATTAGCTCGCAGAGCTCGTCGTCGAAGTCAGAAGGAATCTTGGTCCCGCTATGTATCATCAATAACTTCTTCCACATCCAGTAAACAGTTGTGGAGAAGAGTGAAAGCAGCCAATGGAATGTATAGGGAATTCTCTATTCCTATTCTTAAGTCCGGGGCTGCTGTACACTCATCTCCTAAGGACATCGCTAATGTCCTTGGTGAAACCTTTGCTAGCGTCTCGAGCAACGACTCTTATAGTCCTTCGTTCTTAAGGACAAAGAGTCGTGCTGAGCGAACACCAATTCGTTTCAACCATGGACAAGCTTTGCCTTACAACTGTGAATTCCGGATGCTGGAATTGAAGAGAGCATTACAGCAGGCCCATGATACTAGCCCAGGACCAGATGGAATCAGCTATCAAATGCTTCGCCATTTAAGTCCAGATTCCCTGTTGAACTTGCTGTTATTGTTTAATAGGATCTGGACTGAACACCAATTTCCATCACTTTGGAGCGAAGCAATAGTGATTCCAATCCTTAAGTCTAATAAGGATCCTTCTGCTCCTTCAAGTTATCGACCAATTGCTCTGACGAGTTGCTTATGTAAGACTCTCGAACGTATGGTCAACGCCCGTCTCATCTATGTCTTAGAAACAAATAAATGTATCCATATCAATCAGAGTGGCTTCCGTAAAGGAAGGTCCACTCTTGATAATATTACATACCTGGAAACGCAGATCCGCAATGCATTTGTGCGGAGGAATCATCTCGTTTCCATTTTCTTCGACATAGAGAAGGCATATGACCGTACGTGGCGTTATGGAATTCTCCGTAGGATGTATGATTTTGGCTTTAGGGGTAATTTGCCAATATTTATAGAAAATTTTTTGTGCTCCCGTGGTTTTAAAGTTCGTATTGGTTCGGTTATGTCCAATACTTTTATGCAAGCCGAGGGTGTACCCCAAGGCTCTATTTTAAGTGTCACACTTTTTAACCTATACATCAGTTGCATTCTTCATCAAATTTCACCTCCTGTTTATGGCACACTTTATGTTGATGACCTGCAAATATCATGTGAGGGTTCTAACATGCGTTTAATTGAGAGACAACTACAAACAACTGTCAACAAACTTGCTGCATGGTGTGCTGAGAATGGCCACACATTGTCTCCTAGCAAGAGTAATTGTGTCCATTTCTGCAAGAAGACCAGCCTACATAATGATCCTACTATCTATATAAATAATACACCTATCCCTGTTGTCAACGAGATAAAATTTTTGGGTATAACATTTGACCGAAAGTTAAATTTTCTTCCGCATGTTCTTCATTTGCGGAAGAAGTGCGAGCGATCGCTTAATATCCTCAAGGTGCTGTCTAATACATCTTGGGGTGCTGATCGCACGGCACTACTTCGTGTCTACCAGTCATTAATTTTATCTCGTATTGACTATGGGTGTTCTGTGTATGGATCTGCTAGGTCTTCCGTTTTACGCAGATTGGATACAATACATCACTCTGCTTTGAGAATATGTTCAGGCGCATTCCGCACATCACCCGTCCAGAGTCTATATGCAATATGTCATCAACTGCCTTTAGACCTGAGACGAATGCAGCTGTCTCTCAGTTATTATGCAAAAATCATGTCTGACCCTCATCATCCATTACGTTCCATGACTACTACACCTGCACTAATGAGGCTGTATGACGCTCGTGCATACAGCATTCCACCTTTTCTCACACGAACAAAATCTAATCTAATACTTTCTGACCTATATGATGTCCGTTTTGACAAAACGGAGTATTTTTCTCATCCACCTTGGTATGATCCACAGATTAAAATCATCAATCCTTTTGCTCGTTTTAGAAAATCAGATACAGCAGCTACTGTTTTCCAGCAGCTGTATACCTCACATCGCTGTCAGTACATCACATACACACCAGTTTTCACAGATGGATCAAAATCCGCAGGACATGTTGGTTGTGCTGTAGTTATTGAGAACAAAACTCTGAGCTACAGCCTCCATCCATCCTGTTCCATCTTCTCTGCTGAAGCAACTGCTTTATATCAAGCTCTTCAGCAGATGAATACAAGTGATACCTTTAAATACTGTGTTTACACTGACAGTTTGAGTGTGTTGGAAGCTTTGCGGAACAGTAGTTTTGATTGTCATCCTGCTGTGTCTAGAATTTTCCGAGCATTAGATTCCCTTGCTGGCAAGGGATATGAAATAATTTTCTGCTGGATCCCAAGTCATGTAGGTCTCGATGGCAATGAGAGGGCTGATGCAGCTGCTAAATCTGCATCTGGCCCATCTCTTCCATCCATTCCTTTGTTTGATGTGAGAAGGTGTGTAAAAAAATTTACTCAAGATCTTTGGCAGGAGTCTTGGAACATGCAGGTCAATAATAAATTGCGTGCCATATTTCCATTCATCACCTCATTAAAAGTTTTACCGATACGAAGTGCTGATGTAAGATTAACCCGCCTTCGTATCGGACACACACGTTTCACACATAGACATTTGTTTCTAAACGAATTAAATCCATGGTGTGAAACGTGTGATGAACCATTCACTGTTTATCATATTTTAATTTCATGCTCATATTTTAACCAATATCGTTTACACTTTTTTAATTGTGATATTTTAACCTTATTTGATTTGCTTGGGGAACCACCCCACAGGAACCTATTTGCACTTTTTGAGGGCAATAGGTTTTATACATTATATTTAATTTACATTTTTTAAATTTTAAAAGTATATATATTTTGATTTTGCTTTTATGTGTAATTTGATTTTAATATATTTATACACTGATTTTTGATTTTTAAAATTTTAATGTTGCTTGGGTTTTTAAAATAAATTAATAAATAAAATAATATAAATAAAATAATAAAAAAATAAATAAAATATCTACTAAATATCTACTTTTAAACTTAATTCTTGGCGCAGCATGTCCGTTTTTGGACCTTGCGCCATTAAGCCCAACCAACCAACCAACCTACTTGTCTAGTGGTCAGCGTGCCTGACTGCGGATAAGGAGGTCCTGGGTTCGAATCCCGGTTCGGACATGGATATACTTTCTCTCTCTATCTCAGTGGCGTAGTGAAGGGGGGACAAGGGGGTCTATCGTGCCCCGGGCACCGCTTTGAGAGGGGCGCCAAATAGTAGTTATGAAAACTGTTTTTAGAAAAATTTTATTTCTTTTTAATTGTGTGTGTGAAATATCAATTTTATTCGGAGAATTATATTTTAAATTTAATAATTATTTTCTCCTGTTGAAGAGCATGCCATAAATAAAAAATGTTCCTATTTTTATATTTCTATATTAATAAGTTAGTATAGTTTAGTTCGTATTAAAAATTCTTTCAATCGCGTTTTCCATTATATTTTCTTGCGGTTCTTTATACTGTGCTCAAGATTTGTGGTGCTTAATCATTATTTTGTATAGTTAATCTTGTATGCAATGATAAAAATATGTTAAATTTTTTTTTTGATAAAAATTCTGAAATATAAATTACATTGGTTTAGTTTCTTTTTATACATTTGAGATGCTTTCAGTTTCAACTTATTTACCAAATAATATGTGTTCATATTATATCCTTTGATTTACGAATCAATAATTTAGGAAGATTCCAAAAAGGGAAGCTCATAATCTAATCTGTAACTAATTTGACAATTTGTGAATGCAGCAAGATTCACCATGTTCTTTAGAATTCTAATTTTTTACAAGATGTCTGAATCAAGTTGCATACCTATGGAAAATTGCAACATTGATTAAGCAAATAAATCTTTCTACTCAAAATACAAAAAAACAAGGTATCTAATGAATAAGTGCATAGATTAATAAATACATCAATAGGAACTCGCATGACGTTATTTATCACTTATGAATTCAAAGAAATTTTAGTAGAAATTTTGATGTTTAAAAAAATTATTTGACTTAATATTCATTTGTTATAGTTATTATAAAACATTTTATTTAATAAACAATATATTCTGTTATAAATAAAAAATGTGAAGTTTTAATATCATTTTGACTAAAATAAAATATAAGAAAATCACTCCCTAAAAGGGAAATTTTATAAGACTGAAATATTATCAATAAAAACTAGTCAAACTATAATTAAAACACAAGTGAACATTTTTCCTTAAAGGTTCTTAAAATTTGCATTTTTTAATAATCAATGAGAAAGGTATAAAACCTAAAAAAATTTCGTTTCAAATAAAATGAATGGATGTGGGTAAAATATTTCATTTCTCAATACCTCAATTATTTACTTCGATAATTACAATTATTATTATTAATATATAAGTTATGCCATATTCTATTATTGAATTTTGAATGAATGGAGTTATAGTACCAAGAACTTTGTTAGGTTAATAAAATATACACCTCAGAGTTTATTCCTTTGCGGAGCTCCTAAATTATAAGTTCCTCAAAGTACACTCGTACCCATAAATTAAGGTAATGTGAGTTCAGGCAAAGAAAATGAGACAGAAGCAAATCAAATGTGACTTATTTGTAAAGTCAATTTATTAAACAAAAGGTAAAGAGCAAAAAAGATGCTATATGTTTGACATCATTAATAAAAATTGCGATTTTTACTCCCTGAAGCTCCTGGAATCGAATTTTTATATCCATTTCATTTACTAAAAATCATTAAATGTATCAGAAAAATAAGGAACATTAAATGTAACTGAAAGATGTTATTGAGACTTAAAACTTCTGGGAGAAATTCTTGTACATCGCCCGAAAAAAGAAAAGCTCTATATTTACTTCAAACTTTGTTGAAACCTCTTAATCCACTGTCGCGTTATTATCTTGAAAAAATTCGCTTAAATGTATTTCTCATAAGCGGTCCTCTTTGCTCGAATATGTTTGTGTTCAGCAGCAGACTGACCCCTAATAGAAGATTTTTTTTTTCAAGATAGCACTACAATATCCAATCAAGAGAATTGTGCTCCTGGAATCGAAATACGATACAACGCTGGAAATAGAAAAGTAATACCTCCAAAATACTAGGAAAATTCATAATTTCCTTTTATTTTTAACTATTTGCCCGGTTAGAATATCATCCTTTCACACTCACAAATTTTCGTCTCTAGTGTTATTTCGTTAAAAACTGCGTTGGAAATGCTGACTTTTGAGTAAATTTTATATTTTCTGTCAACAACTTATTCTTTACATTTTGCTTATTCAGCAGATTTTTTAGTCATTACGAATATGTATTAACAAACACGTATAGTTTTGAAATTTAAAATCAAATTGTTTATTTAAAAATATTTATTTGAAATCAAAATATTTAAAATTTAGAGAATTTTTTAGTTATTACGAATATGTATTAACAAACACGTATAGTTTTGAAATTTAAAATTAAATTGTTTATTAAAAAATATTTATTTGAAATCAAAATATTTAAAATTTAGAGATTTTCGAAAATAATTTTTATTTGACTTGTGTAATTTTATGTTGAAAAATTGTTTTTTGGAAAGTTAAAAGATCAAATGTATTCAATATTTTTTATGTACACATAAAATGTTTCTCGATAATTAATCTTTAACTAACTTAACATTTCAGTTTATATAATGAAAGCATATTTAGCTTAGAAATCATTTTAAAGGAATATAATGAAATAAGGCAAAATTATATTATGCTTTGTAAAAAGCTACAGATTAGTAATATTTTTGAATGTCATAAAACGATTCGTAAAATGTTTCAGAATAAAAATAAGTTCTTTTTTTAATAAGAATTAGCTCTTATTTTAATTAATAAATATATATTAAAATCATAAGAGTCTTATTAAACATATTAAAAATAAATTGAAAATTTTCAGAGAGAAATGTTCTCAGAGTAAAATCATAAGATTGTGTTATGGTAAAAGTGACTAATCCGGCAATTATGTATAATAACCAATGATTATACATAATCCCCACTAAACTCGGTAAATGTGATAAATTATTGAAATGTATGGATAATCCTATAAATATATGCATAATCCCCAATGCGTGGTGGGAAATGTCATAAATTCCGATTACTTTTTCAAAAATGATATTTTAATTTCAAAGAATAAGTATTTTTAAGCTATATTAAATAATTCGTCCAGAAAAGTTTGAAAAACATTATGGTGTGACACTTAGTATAAAACGTAAAATAATCTCTCTCAGTTTGAGAATTTAAATCATCGTGATTTTTTTGTGCGTTCATTTCAATAGATATTATAAGACCGATATATTAGATAATAGTATAAGTTATATGTCTGACGTAAAAGGTATTCAAAAATGCAAAATGCGATAAAAATAAAAGTAATTTACTTTTAGTAATTTCGATTTAGAAATTAATTATTTACTGAAATAACAATCTAGACTTTAATTTAAATTCTAGATTGTTATTTCAGTAAATAATTAATTTTTATTTAAACAATACCGAACTTTAAATTGAATATTAACTAGTTCTTATAGATAACTTTTATATTTTGTTAATTAAAAGATCTGGAAAATAGAACAATTTAGATAATTAGAATTTATAAAAACACTTCCATGTCATAACAAATTAAAACCCTTTTCTAAAAAATAATTTATTTATTTTTGATTTATATATTTACTTATTTACATACATTAGACTGCTATAACATTTAGAATTGCAGTTTGCTAGATATTTTACAATTGGACTTATGAAATTTGCACTCTGTCTCGAAACATGTCTAAAATGGTTAAAATCATTGAATCTCAGAAAAATGATTTTCTAACACAATTTTCGACTAATTCTAAATTTCCGTAAGTTTTATTTCTACTGATGCACATATCGGAATCCTATTCTAATTAAGATTTTTTTACTATAATTTTTTTTATCTCAAATTTAAAAGTACAACCTGAGCTTATAAAATTATCTATATTTAAGATTATCTTAAAGTAGATATTTTGCTGCTGTTATTTGCATTATACTCTTTTTACATGTTTATTTTATATATATTACTATTTTTTGAGAAGGGGCACCAAAATTGGTATCGTACCCGGGCGCCAATTGTGCTCGCTACGCCACTGCTCTATTTACCCTGTCTTTGTCCTTTCCTTGTATGAATGAGGTGTTAATGGTTGCCTACCCAAAAAACGGGTCCCTATGGCATGTGTGTAGAGCAAAGTCGTACTTTCACCTTCATGGTGCTCTGATTAAAACGAAAGACGCTCCCAATTGACTTAAATTCGCATAGCCGAAACCATAGCGAGCTTGGCTTGTCCAAGTGTCATTAGAAACAACAGCAACATAATTTTGGTAGTCAGAATATTTCTGATGGGTGGGACGACACCCAACGCGGTGCAGTAGGAAAATTTTCCATTTCATTTGCGAATTGTGAGGGTCTTCTTTATTCATCCCCTTTTCAAAAAGGGTTGGCACAGTTTTGAGTTACACCGTTTTATGCGCACTGTACGCAGTAGAAGACTCTCTAAGAAAAGGAGATCGTTTTTTGTTCAGATTTCATGTAAAATCGGAGATACAGGAAGGAGGAAATCTCAGTAGATCGCCTATGTGTACGCAATCGCAGGATACTCGCTTCATTAACGGCCGTATTCACCAACCATAGTTAAACCACAGTTGAGGGTAAAGGGCGAGTAAAATCCTAAAACGTTATTCACCATCGCCAAAAGAGCGAGTAACATGCCAATTTTTTACCCATGAGTAACTCCTCGATTTCGCAGTGTTAACTGAGAGTAAGCTCTGTAGTAAACAAAAACAATGGCGGACGTGAATGAACGGTTTTATGAATTTGACGTTCAAGACTTAGAAAATCTTGAATTTATTGAAAGGAGATAAAGAAATGTTGTTAAAAATAGACAAAATGACTTAGAAGATTTAGATGATGTCGATTTTCGAACTAGATATAGAGTGAATAAAAGCACTGTAGAAACTTTAACTGAATGCTGGAATCGCGTAGTACGCGAAATAAGGTTTTAACACCGACAGAAAAAATATTAATCTCTTTGAGATTTTTTGCCACAGGAAATCAGCAGTTAAGCATCGGAAATTTAATCCGATGCAGCCAATTCTCTGTGAGTTGGGCAGTGACTGATGTCGCCAGAAGCTTGGCTGAATTACTTCCGCAGTACATTTATTTACCTGAGAATGAAGATCAACGAAGAGAAGTAAGTAAATTAACTGCACATATAATAACCTAAAAGCGAAAATATGCATTGGAAAGTGCTTATAATATGTAGAACAAAACAAATATTGGGTCTTTGTGTAGGTTTGAAAATTTAATTTTTCTGATGAAAAAGATTTTTTGATTGAAAGACATTTTTTATGAAAATATTTCTGGCTGTCATAAGTTATTATAAGTTGTATATTTTCGCTTTTATGGGTGTTAGTAATCTTATATTTTATCTGCTTTATAAATCTCTGTTATTCTTTGGTGCAGTATCAATAATAACATATCATTTATATATTCATTTTAAAAGTTAATTGCTTTGTATCTTGTGTGTTTTTAGAAATTTCCGAATAATGAAGTTAATATTAGAACCCTGCATTGCATTGCATATATAAGTTAATGCATGTATATTGAATCTAATGCTGCTATTCACTAACGATGCATGATAATCAACGAATTATGTAATCTGTTCAAAAATTTTAAAATTCTCTTCTGTTTGAAAAACATTAAATTAATGATATAATTTTTAATACAGTTGTTATTTATTATGGGAGACCTATTGAAATCATTGTTTCAAAATTGTAAAAAAAAAATTGCAATAAAATATTAATTTTTTTATAAGAAAAACTTTATGTTTGGAATAAATTTATTACAGGCTGTCGCAATTCCTAAATAATGAAATCTAACAATTTAAAAAAGTGCCTAAAGCAAATAAATGGTACATAGCAAAAATCCACTTCTACAATCAAGAAAAAAAAGAATGTGTAAATGCATCTCCTTAATTGCAGAAAACATTTGGTGAAATTCTTGCTATCTGCCTGGCAATAAGTTGTGCCAAGCTGGTTTACTGGTTAAGAAAGTTTCCTTGTACTTGTGCAACAAAACGTGATTGTGCACTTGTTCGAAATTTGTAAATAACCTTAAAAGCATTTCATTTGATTAATAATGTGCTTGCTCTTGATTAGTCTGTACTTGTAACTGCGAAAAGTAGAGATTAAGCCAAACCCAGGCAGGTATTTAGGATTTTACCAAAAATTACTCAGTATGGATTACTGAATAGTGTTATGTCGTAATGTGTTGACAATTAAACATTTCGAGCGAAGCTAATTTTCTTTAATAATTCACTTGCAATTTTGTTAGTTTTTATTTTATGCTTACCTGAAACAGAAAACTACCAATTATTTTTATCAACAATTCATTACATTGTTGTAGATATTACTACAGTTAAAAGCATTAGTAATAAAGCAGATAAAAACATTAAAGCTCTATTATTAGCTTTTTTTAATTTATTTTATATTATCAGCATAAATTTAAAAATGTTTTGTTTTTAACAGGTTAACACAAGCTTCTATAGATTGTGCGGATTTCCTGGTGTCATTGGTGCTCTAGATTGTACTCACATTGAACTCCAAAGTCCTGGCGGTGATATTGGAGAACTTTTTAGGTGCCGCAAAGGTTTTTTCAGCCTTAATGTTCAAACGTTAAGCGATGTGGACCTATTTATCAGAAGCAGTGTGGTACGATGGCCTGGCAGTACTTATGACAGTACTGTATTTGACAATTCATACCTAAGGGCACACTTGGAAACAGAAGTGCCCTTTAGGTATCATGTTTTAGGAGATAATGGGTATCCACTAAGACCATACCTGATGACACCATTTCTACATCCTAATACAGATAGGCAAAAAAGGTAAATTTAGCTTCTAAATTTTTTTCCTTATGTTGCTCAATGTAACAATGTTATGTAAGTGGGAAATATTATAGAGACATTTTACTGGAATATAATTTAACTATTCAATAGAAAAATTAATTTATTTATTGTAATTAACTATTGAAAAATAATAGTTTAACTGATGTATCTGTATGTATTAATGAACTTACAAGCATTTTTAAAAACTTAGAATTAACACTTTTTCATTTTAGTTTACTAGTCAAGACAATTATTTATTATATTGTGATTCTTTACTAATTGCTGTATTCTGCACTTTCAAACTAAAAATAAATCTTCCTCAGTTTGTTTTCATTCTTTGCTATTTATGTTCCTTTATTAGCAAATGTTTCAGTATAACAAAAGAAGAATTGTCAAGTAGTAAATGTTTATTTTCTCATTTATAGGTATAATGCAGCTCATATTCTGGGAAGAAATGTTGTCGAACGGCAGTATGGTGTTTGGAAACGAAGATTTCCATGTGTTTCCCTCCCTTTGTGCTGTAGTTTATCAACTGCTCAAACAATTATTGTAGCTACTGCTGTACTCCACAACATTTCATTAACATTGGGTGATGAGTTTTGTGAAACCGTAATCACCCATCATGATGATGGTATGAATTGTATAGATCATGAACGTGCTGGTGTTTCAAAAAGAAAAGCAATTGTGACATCTATTTTTAATTTGTACATAAATAGTTTTAATAAGTTATATATACATTTACTAATTGCATATTGATTGAATCAAAATAAAAGTTAAATGCCACCTATAATTTTTTTGTTTCATTGTTGACTACAAATATTATTAAATTTATACAATAATATTGATTTTCATATTATAGCTTCATTCCTTATCATTAAACCATATTTATTTTATAAAATGCTAATTTCTTATAAAATTTGTCTTTTATGATGTACGTTTTCTTTAGGTAAATTTAAAAATTTGTTGCTTTTGAGACTGACATCTTGTTCTTTTATGCCATAATTTTGTCACTGGTTAACACATATATAATCAATAAAGATAATACAAAAATTTTCACATTTTACACATTTCTTGAATAAATTTACATCACTATTATATCCAAATTTAAGCTAATTTTATAACACTGGTTTGTACATTCTTTTATATAATTTTCAAATAACTTATGACTTTATATATAATTATGTACTTAAATTCTCTACAACTACTTTTCAGACAGAAAAATATTTTTCACCTCCAATTTTATAAAATAAATTATAACCCCTATAAATTTAATATGAAAAACAATTCCTTTTGAATTTAAAATTTGCTAATGCTGTGCTCTGTAAAAAGACAAACAATTTTTTTCATGCAATGAAACGATACTAATAAGTAAAGTAAAAAGAAATTTTATTTACAACATAACACCACATAAGCAAACAATATTTATTGTTCACTTATAAGATGTTCATAGTATGAAGCTTTTGCATTATTTGCCTTAATTTCTGATTTCAACGCTTCAATTCTCAATTCATGTTCAATTTTCATGTTTTTTTACATTTACACTGCTCAAAACAATTAAAGGATATTGCGGTTTCAGGTGGATCTTGTGGCTTGGAAACTTTTTTGCTGATTGATACGTGGTCGACAGACGTAGTAGGTTATATGAGAATAAAGTACACATGTTTGGTAGAAAAAAATGCATTTTATTGCGCATTTGTGTACAAAAGGTAAAAAACACAATTTGTGCATATGAAGAAAAACGAATAAGAAAAGGTGTTGTCTTCAAAGGAAGTCATTTTCAGTATGGGGTATGGTTTCCACGGACGGCCAGCAACGTTGAACACCTTTGAGTCATGGAGTTAATGAGACTATTAATCACGAGTCGGGGTATTCTGCCCCACTCTTCCAGAAGAGCTCTTTCAAGTTCTTGGAGAGTTTGTGAGGGTGGTTGGTGGACAACAATTCGTCTTCCTAGAGCGTCCCAAACGTGTTCTATTGGATTTATGTCTGGAGAACACGCTGGCCATTTCATTCGTACGATTCCTTCCTTGAAAAGGAAATCCTCCACCGGATAGCACGATGTGGCTTGCAGTTATCGTCCTTTAAAATGAAGTCATCTCCGATTGCTGCAGCGTAAGGGACTACAGTAGGTCTGAGGATCTCATCCCTATATTGGCGACCAGTCAGTGGTCCATCTCGAATGATATAAGGGTCTGTGCGCCCGTCAATGGAGATACCACCATACATCAACACTCCCTCACCGCCAAATCTGACACTTTCGTGCACGAACGCTGGATTATTCCTACTGCCACGCTCCCTCCAGATGAAAATATGCCTATTATCAGGATGAGAAGAAAAACGGGATTCGTCAGAAAAAAACATTGCTCCATTCATTTCTCCTCCAGTTCACATGCTCTGTTACCCATTCTCTGCGGTCGCGACGATGCCTTGATGTTAGTTTAACACATACCATCGGTCGGCGAGCATACAGACCTACACCATGGAGCCGGTTTCGGACAACCTGAGTTGAAACCGTGATGTCAGTGGCCGAGCGAAGGTGTTGTTGGAGAAGAGTTGCGTTCATATTTCGGTGTCTCCGAGCCGTTAACACTAAATAACGATCTTCATTGGACGTTGTTGCCCAACTACGACCTTGCCTTGGTATTCTGCCTGCACTTCCAGTCTCCAAAAACGGTTCCAGATCCTGGAAATCACATTTTGTAACACTCCAATGGCTTCCGATACTCCGGCTTGAGTTTGGCCCCCTTCTAACCTACCAACAACTCTCCAAGCTTCTGAATCGGTTAAGTGACTTCGCTGAGACATCGTACTCATCAAAACAAAGCAGTCTCTGAATACCGATCATCCTTGTATTCATTGTCTTTTATTCAAATGAAAGTCAAATTTCATTCACTGCCGCTGAAGTGACGATTTTGACGTCGAATTTAAAATTAGCATACTCCACAGTTTGAAAATCAGAAAAATTTTCATTTGTGATTCTCTTCTTCCATTTTCGGCAAAAAAAAAATTCGTTTATATCTTTATTTTATGTAAAACTTACAATATCCTTTAATTGTTTTGAGCAGTGTAGTTCATGAATTTCTTCTTTTCTTCTTCTTTTCATTTCAAGGTTTTTCATGAGAGCTGCATGCATCTCATTTTTATGTTCTATATTTGTTTCATGTTCAACATCTAAAATGTTTCTACGCTGTCTCTGCCCCTCTGAAATTTCTTTTACCACAGTTTCGGAAGCATTAGGTCTTCGCTTCAAACCTCTTTTTTTAATAAGTGGTGTTCCAGATGGAGTTAAACATCCTCTATTGACTCAAGAGGTTCAACTGTTTCTGGTAGAACCTGAAAAAAAAATGAAATAAATAACATGCAAAAAAATAATATGCATGAGATAAAAGTATCTATGCTACAGCTTGCTTGGTAAGCATTTTGAGTTGTAAATGAATTATAATGTCAGTTATTTGGACCAAACAAATTTTTAGCACAAATAAGTACACAGTAATTATGTAAGAAATTAAAATATTTAATATATAAAGTTCTTATAGCCATAACTAAGGTATTAATTAAAGACATAATCACTGTTGGAAGATATCAAGTTCGAGTCTCAACATAACTGAAGATTTGATTTGTGACCTAAAAGGGGCAACGAAGCATTGAGTAGGCTGCGGTGTTCATATCTTTCAATGAAGTGAATTCTAGCAGTAAAATGTCAAGCACTTAGGAATCTTATGTTTTGGCCCTGCTTCTAAATGAAAAACTACCAACTAGCAATTTTAATTTAATGGTACAGCCCAACTTTAGTTTTGATACAGAAAACAATGGCTCTATCTCACAAAGAACGTTATAAGTTATATATAAATATATTAAGAGAAATGTATTAAAACCATTCCAGTGTATACAATAATATATTTTATTATGGTTTCTTATATTTAAAAGAACAAAGAGATAAATATTTTATAAGTTATTATTTAATATACATTTGCATAAAATAATTTGTAAAATTACTTACAATTTCAATATTTTTTGTGTTTTCAACTGAACACTCCACTACAGTTTCTAAAAGAAAAATCTAAATTTAATTTCCATCCCTTCATGCACAAATATTTTTAAATTGTTTCTTATAAAAGGATTGTTTCGGATTGTTTGGTATATTGTTTCTAATAAATGTATTTTATATTTTACAATACAGATGTATTATAAGACTTTAATTATTAAATTTAAATATGCAAATAATTCTGACATATAAAATAATTATTATAGCTTTTTAACAAATAAACATTTTACATAAACATGAAATCTTTATTTTTGAGAACAAAATTAGAATGGTGCTTCTAATATTACATACATTATTTGTTAATACTAATGTTAATATTTTTGCCCAATTTTATATACATATATATTTTTATAGTTTACATTTAAATTAACAAACTATTAAATTAAGTATTTCATAATAGATTCACAATAGAGTACATTGAATATATTTATAATTACACACACATGCTATATAATTAAAAATACACATTTTATATAAAAAGTTATTCTTTTCAACATATACATAATATTAAATACATTTTCTGATCAAATGAATCTAATACATCTAATACAAATGAATCTAATACATTTAAGGATTTTTCTTATCTTGACTAACCGATGTGATTTCTTAATATCTGAAATCCGAATCGAAAGCACAATCCATAGGTTCTGTGACCAAACCAATGTCTTGCACTCGTTGGTCAATTTCTGTTGAAATTAATCGTGCTTTTCCACCTCCTGTCTTGAAAATTTCAACTCGATCCGCAACTTTATGTTGCAGGGACAGTTTTTTTAAATTTTTGTACTTATCTCTCAGTTGGGAGAGAGTCCTTTCATATACCCCTGCTACCGCATTGAACTCTATGAATATTTTCTCCTATGCTTTTTTTTATTATCATTGCTTATACAATTAGTTTTTTTTACAATTAATTACATTGCCATACTTATTAACAATATCCAAAAGTATATTAATTTCATGTGGGGTGAAATTTAATCTTTTCTCCATTTTGGCGAAACGTTCAGGATCAGGAAAGCGCGGGTAAGCAAATATAATCTCACGTGATCTGAAGCCAGCCAATCAGAGACCGTTTTACATGTCGTGTACAGATTACTCTTGAGTAGGTTTACTCGAGGAATTCACCGAGTGGTGAATAACAATCGGGGAATAAAGTGAGGGGTAAGTTTACTCCGTGGTAAGCAACTCGCGCATTACCCCGTGTTTGGTGAATACGGCCGTAAATGAGTATCATTTTCAGGCCTCGAAAGTTTTTTTCCAGATAATAATTTAATATATTCTTATATAAAAGTGTTACATGAACACACAATACTATAGCGTTATTTACGGCAAAAAATTTTATATTTTATACTTAAGGAGATCAAATTATTATAAAATTTCAGTAATTTTCTCAATGAATTTGATATTATTTAATTTTCTCTATATTGGTACGAATGAAATGATTGGATTTCACTTCCTCTTTAAGACTTCTTTATAAAATATGCAAAACTGATCATTTGAAAAAAGGAATTTTAACATTTGACGCACGCCCATATCTAATTTTTCTCTTACTTTTTTACTCTTAAGTAGGAAAATTATTCAGAAATATTTTTCTGCACGAGTTAAAGATTTTTTTATTTTTATCATGTATAAAATTAAAAATATATTATGATCTTCTTACTGTGATTCCCCTTTGAAATTGCTTATTCATATGTTACTTTGTTAATGTATAGAAATCAGTTATTTATTTAGGTAATGTGCAGGGTCATAAGTATTTACTAAAACATGCATTTTTAGGCCAGCGTTTGAGTTTAATGTGCGGGTAAAATGAGGGGCTATGCATAAATTTAGTATTTTATTAAATATTTTATGAAGATTTTATTCAATTATTATAATTATAAATATTTAGATCTAATATAAAATACAAGGGCGAGTCAAATGAAAGTGAGCCAACCCCTCCTCAGCAAGAATGGTTCGGTCCATCATCTGCGGCGCATATGCGTAGCACAGAGACAGCCTTCATATGCGAAAGTGTGAGGTTAAAGTTCTTTAAGGCGCTCTTACACTGGGTTGAAGACGGTAGCGTGACATAATGGACGCTCCAAAAGAGGAACAGCGTGGTGTGGTCAGGGTTTTGAGAGCTGAAGGTGTTTCCCAACATGAAATTAGTCGCCGTATGACTGCTGTGTACAGTGAACATTGCATCGCATTGGCCACTAAGCGTTGGAGCAAACGGTTCAGAGAAGGACGTGAAAGTTGCAAAGACGATCCAAGATCGGGCCAAAGCCACCTTGCAATCACTCCTGACACAATTGCACAGGTTGATGAGCTGATGAGACAAGAATGGAGGATAAGCATCGATGAACTGGCAGAGCGTGTGAAAATCAGTCACGGTCCGGTTCACACCATAATTCATGATCATCTCGGTTATCGGCTTTTGTGTGCTCAATGGATGCCCAAGATTTTGAACGACCGCCAGAAGACGGGAATGTTCGGCGCTGCTTTGACTCATATCATCCGGTATCACAATGAGGGTGATGACTTCTTGTCGGCAATTGTGATCGGAGACGAATCATGGTGTCACCACTACGAACATGAAACATGCCGGCTAAGCTTACAGTGGAAACTTTTGAATTCACCACCCCCGAAGAAAGCAAAGGCTGTCATTTCCTCGCGAAAGGTGCTATTGATTTTTTTCGATCGTCAGGGGCCATTACTGATTGGATTTGCTAAACGTGGAGAGACTATTAATAGTTTGCGATATTGTGCAACGTTGGATCGGCTGCGTGTCGCAATCAAGAACAAACGACTTGGAAGATTGACGAATGGTGTGATCTTGCTACACGACAACGCTCGTCCCCACGTCGCTGATATGGTTAAGACACAACTGGCAAAGTTCAAGTGGGACACTCTGCAACATCCTCCATACAGGCCAGATTTGTCGCCATGCGACTTTCACACATTTTCGGGAAACTGAAAAAACATCTGAAGGGTACCAGATTCGTGTCGGATGATTCCGTGAAGGAGTCGGTTACAGACTTTTTGAATCGACAGCCCAAGGAGTTTTATGAGACGGGTATCACGTGGCTCATTTGTCAATGGGATAAATGTCTCAATGTTCATTGAGACTACTTTTAAATAAATTACTCTGTTTGTCATATATTCGCATTGGCTCACTTTCATTTGACACTCGTCCTTGTATACATAATAACATAAAAAGTGCTTAAAATAATAATAATTTTACATTTTAGAGATCTTTTTTATGTTTTATATTTCCCACGGAAAATTAAATATAAGATTTCTTTAATGTCAAATTCAATTAACGTTTTAACAAATTTTCCATTGTGATACTATTTGTAACGATGATTTGGCAAAATAAGTGTGTTTAGTTTACATATAAATGTGTTTAGTATCACAATAAAAATTTGCTGCTCAACAGCTTCAGGACCAACAACGGTGAGAAACTGTTGGCCCACTATTTATCATCCTGCTCCGGCACAGTTTATTTTAGCCAGCATCCCCTCGTGGCCATAATGGCCTGAGCAGGGGCATCATGAGCCGCTTGCCGTGACCAACGGAAAACCAGCTTGGCCAGCTGCGCCCCGGCTTTTTTTCAGACTGTTTGTGTTTGCTGGGTACATGTGCATCGCGTAGAAAGTTTTTGTCCTGTAGATGGTGCTTGAGGGTATTCCTCCACCGCGACACACTGATAAGTCCCTGAAATGTCTTTCCAAAAGGCACTATAAGCGGGGGAGGAAATGGCCATCCACTGTTCTTCGTCAAAGCAGTAGACAATCAAAATGAAAAATGATTTAAAATTTAACAACCATAACAATGTAAAACAGTTTTAGATTATAAAATTTCATCTAAAACTATTTTTAATACAAATTTTATTTAAGATTATGTTTTAGCGCATAGGTTCCCAAAGTGGTCTAGGTGGAACCCCAGGGGTCCATAGATGTGAAAAGAAAATAGGGGTTCAAAAGTTGTAAGTAAGGGTCCACGAAAACTTTTCTGGTTTTCATAATACAGAACAAACATTTTGGCTTGGATTTACCTATCAACATAGGCAGGTAGCATGATTCACTTGATAGGTACTCAAAAATATTCCGAGATTCAGGTCAAACACAGAATTCAATAGATAATAGTACAAGAGTGTACACATGTCGAGACTTGCAAAGTGCCGCCCTTGAGTACCGCTGTCTCATTAAAAGTATGACTATTTTATATTGTTGATTTTTTGTCAATCGTTGATTGATTGTAATAATAAATGTTCATAATTTTGTATAACTGCAAATATTTTAATAAATAGCGCACAAGAAAATGTGCTACTTTTTTTCTCTTAACACCCCCAATTTAGGGTGATATTTCTTAGGAGTTTTTGAGAATACAGTAGAAATGCAGCAGCAGGGGGTCTACCGAAAATAGTAAAACTTTGAAAGAGGTCCACGAGAAAAAAAAGTATTGGAACCCATGTTTTAGCGGAGGAAGTATTTGTTTCCTTGACAGATTGAGTTGGTTTTAAACCAATTTCAAATGTATGAAAATTTTAAAAAATTCGCCGTCAAAGTGTAACACAATCGTGAGCATCTTATACTTACAGAGTTGGACAGCTCTCTTTGAAACAAAGTATCTCATTCAATCCCAGTCACCGTTGAAGAATAGGAAACAGATGTTGCGCTTTAGAATTTTGAATGCAACTCTGCCGAGCTGAGTGAATTTGAGTTTACTTTCCAAACGACGCGTGAAATACAGCTCTCTTTATTAATGAAAATCTTTGAATCCTCCCCTTGTATTTTAATTTTTTTGCCGTTAGGCGTTTACTAAGCAGTATCAAAGCATCATAAATTAAGACACAATAAAATGAATTTTTAAAATAAAATAATTTGGACATTCATATTGTATATATATATATATATATATATATATATATATATATATATATATATATATATATATATATATATATATATATAAAGTAATAAATACACACACACTATTCTAAAAATACAATATAATAAAATAGGAACTACAATACAATATAGGAAATCTAGCACGCGCAAAAGTAGCTAGAGAGATTTGCCAATATAAATAAGATAAAACATGAAGAATATGGAAACCAGAAATATAAAATTGGAAAAATACTAAAATATACTATGCAAATGACAAGAAGATGGCATAAGGACCACGTCTTCTTCAGGAGGGAGATGGCCAGCTATGCAAATTAAACACTAGTTTTAAAAGTTGTTGTTTTAACTAAGTTCTTTTAATACGAACACTCTTCGGGGGAATTGCTCGAAGATATTTAGACATTTGTCCTTCGAGCATGTCAGAAAAGAGTGTTCATTTTGCATAGCTGCACACGCACACACACACACACACACATATATATATATATATATATATATATATATATATATATATATATATATATATATATATATATATATATATATATATATATATAAACTTTCGAATTCAATTTCAATTAGTGTTTGAATGCCAATCCTTAATTATATCCGTTTGGTAGAATATTGTGAAGAAAAAATTTTCTTGCAGTAAAAGCCGAGAAGGTAACCGAATGGTTAACGCTCTTGCCTTTGGTTCAACTAATCGTGGTTTTGAATCCCACCTGGTCGTGGATATTTGTAGTGATTTTGTGAATCCACATTAAAATGACACACAGAATAATTTGCCTTTAGGTGCATAAAATGACAATGGAATGACAAACAAATTGAACCAAATTCTTGTAAAAACTTGGTGAAATTTTTTCTCATAGGGAAAATCATTTATTTCAAATTTAAAACCAAACCTCTATAAAAATGGTCATTTATGAAAAGCTAATTTGAATTTTTAATCTAGAAAGTTTGAAATTGTCACTGAAAATTTCTAATTAAGATATAATGATAGTTAATTTTAGTAAAATGATGATTCTTATATTGTTGCAGCATTCTTTAGGTAATTGGTAGTTTTTTTCTGAAGATTTCAATTTTTAGAATTTCAATATGAGTTAGGAAAAAATAATTTGTAAAAATTTTAGTTAATTAACAATTGCAATTATAATTTTAATTTTTTTTCATAAGCACCATAAAGTTAATATTGTAATTGTCATTCTTTGTATCATTTTTGTATTTAACAGCCTTTAAGTATTTATTAAATAAAATTAATTAAAATTGCTAAAATATGTATTTTTTCAAGGTTGAATTTCTATATTTAAAGAATAAAATGTAATTAAATTGCATGTTCGAAAATTGTGTAAAATCCGATTATTTTTTAAAAGAGAGGGAACTATCTCCATTCTCTTTCAGTACCGTTTTATAAATAATTTGGGAAATCTTAAAAGTGTTCCACGAAACAAACTAAATTCAGCAATAACCCCAGATTCTACAACACTTGACTTCATGCTGTTGTGATAGTTTTCATGTATGGTTCGCGGAAATTCTGATTTCATACTTCAAAATTAAATTTTTTTAAATTAAAAACAAATTAACATTTATTGTATTTAGAATTAGCAAACATATTTCTTTTTGCTCTAAATGATACAGAAAATGATTTTAAAAAATGAAATTATCCTTAAAAATTATTTTTTGAATTTATTATAGCATAATATGCGTAATAAAAATTTAGTTGACTTTTGTGAAGTGTTTTTTTTGGCAAAATCAGTAGCCAGAATAGCCGCCAATATTACAGATCACCGCTGCCACACAGCTCAAGATTGTTTCAAAGAGACTTTGCATGAATTCTTGGGGTGCAGCATACCAAGCACCTTCCACATGTTGCCAAAGCTGGTCTGGTGTGGCAGCTAGGGATGTAATCTGTGTCAATTGTTGAGCAACAATGGACCACTTGTTTTCTATCGGCGATAAATCAAGAGAGCGAGTCGGCCAGGGAAGCAATTCAATCTGGAACCCTTGAACAATGCGTGCCCCTTTTGGTCGTGTATTATCCTGTTGAATTATGGCTAAAGGTAAGGTAGGACCACTTGTTCCAACATCTCGAAGATGTAGCGCTGGCTATTTAAAGTACCGGTACTGCGTACTAGAAGAGTGCGAGAGTGATATCCAATTCCACACCATACCATACAATAATACCCAATGTGATGGTGAACAACGCGTTTTGTGTGTGTATTCAGTTTCTCTCCACGGTGTCTCCAGTCTCGAATCATGGTGTTGCAGGTAAAAGAGTGATTTGTCAGTAAAGACAATTTCATTCTGTTCTGCCGTCCACCTCTTTCTTTCATTGCACCATTGGCTGCGGAGGCGTCTGTGGTTCTGCGTCAAATGTAGACGAAGCAATGGACGTCTTGCGGACAGACCACTCTGCTGTAAATGGCGTCGATTGGTAAGCACAGATACTGGATGATGCATCACAGTCTGAATATGCTGAGCTATGGTTCGTGATGTGCCCGAGAAATCCGTCACTGCCATGCCTATCATCACGTGAAGTGATGCACTGAGTTGGATGATATCGAACACAACACACATCGGTCCGCCATAGCCTTCCAGAAATGTAATAAAAAATCCCGGAAAGCCGCTATCTTTCCTCTGTCGAACTTGGATAGTTGTACAAAAAATGACATCTGTTTTCTATGAGGCATAATTGATTCTTTTTTTTCTTTTTTGAACAAACAACATGAAAAACTCAATTGCCAAACTTTAAATGGTCGAAATCTCCAAGCATTGTATGGCGCTTTAAAGTGGCGTCACAAGCGTGCGTGATGTGCGATTGTGCTGGAATTCTAATCATTTGCATATCTCACCCCCCCCACACTAACGCATGTTGAAAATTTCATTTTGTTTTCACGCTTCCTTCAGAATGTTTCATTTACGAAAGCCAGCAGTGTACTTTTTATCTCCAAAGTAATAATTCATTTTTCAAAAAAACTAGAAGTGCTTAAAATCCAATAAAATGTAGTATTTTGGTATTGTATTGAAGTGAAATCTAATGCAAGCCCACGTCGGCAATTTGAAATATGGTGTAAAATACGAAATCAATATCGACCTTCATGCCTTTCAGCAGAGAATTAAATAGGAGTGCATAAATAAAATGCCAGTTACGCATCATTAAGTTTGATTTATATTTATATAATGATGTAATTGTAGATTTTATGGAGAAACCCTCCGAAAAACTTTCATCGTAAATTGATGATGTGACTTTTCTAACTGAATTGGTTAAGGAGTGTCAGAAGAAGAGTAAATATTACATGTGATATTACAGGATTTGAACTGAAATTTATCGGAAGAAGATAATATGCATTATTAATTTCTGCGTACAGTACCTAAAAACTACTATAAATAAGATGCCAGAGAATTAGGAAAAAAAATTTGTGGAATTAACTAACTTTAGTGCAATAAAGAATTGTGGAACCTATTTAAAATGATGGATCCCTTCATCACTAATTTGAATTACGTAGAAGATGTGCCTTCATTAAGCAAATTAAGTTCAATACGTCTTGTGCTTCAGTTATGGAAAACAGTTGATATTTCCCCTGCTATCCGTGACCAATCGTGGATGTACTACGCACGCCAGGAAGACCTATCGGACACTGACCACTTTAAAACTTTAGTGAATTGTTTAATTGCAAGAGTAGGCTCGTTACTTCCTAAGTGTTTAATTGATAAAGTTGAATATTTAACAAGATATGTCGGACTGCATTTGTGTGAATGGGTAAATTATGTGGATAATTTGAACTTTGACTTAGATATTCACGATATTTTGGTGTGTATGAATTGGACTCTTTATGGAACTGTTGACAAATACACATCTGTTGAATCGCTTGTGAGAAAATTCGGCCATCAAATTCCTGGCGTTCCTTTCTACTTTTGTAAAGAAAAGGAAGCTCTCAAAATGTTGAATGAAGATTTACCATCAGGTATCAAAGAATATAGTAAAAACTGTGGGGTTCACACGTTAAGTGATACTTTGATGAAATATTGGCTTTTTAAAAGCCAACAAAGGTTATCAGAGTTTTCAACGTTAATGAGAAACTCTAGACTGGTCTCTGGTATACCTCGCAACTATATAGACGAAAGTGATTTCCTAACCATAAATGTCAACAAACTAATGATGAAAGTTTCAGTGTTAAAAAGGAATTCACTTGCTGTTGAATATTTCTTTTCAACACTTGAAGCAGAGGAAAAAGTTCAGAATATCTTTCATTTCTTTCAGTTGGCAAAATACAGTGAATGCTTTAATCCATTTGATAGTCCAAACTTTTTCGAAAATGCTTATTTCTTTTACTTACAGATGCAACCGAATCTTAAAGAAAACATTTTACGTAGGCATAAAAGTTACATTTTGCATTCCATGCTTGATCATTTTAGCTTCCAAAATCAAATTGTACCAACAATTTCGTCATTGTGGGAAACTTTAGATGACCATTATTATTGTTATATACTGCTTTGTATATGTGAACGGCTGTTGGAGGAACGATTTGTATTTTTTTTACTTCTAAATTACATCTGGCATGTCACACCTGAAGGCATGAAGAGGGAATTCTTTCTTTATATTACAATCTATACCAGATGTATTTTGTTAATTGAAAATAGTTCTCAGTTAAATACAGGAGGAATTTTTCAAGAAGCCAGTATTAGTGAAAGAAATGAAATATACAGTTTTTGTGAAATCTAGAAATCTCCCGTTTCTACTTCAGAAAAAACTATTCACTTTTGTGCTATTCTCAATTCTTCTAATGATTATATATTTTGGAATCCGTTGCACTCGTTTGAAATCTTTAATGAATGATCGTTTCATGTACACATAACAGAAATAGTTATCTTATGCACGTGTCAACCATATGTTTAAAATTTATTGAAAATTGTATTAAAAATTTTAATTTTTTATAAAATACTATTAAATTTAAATTGTTCAAAAAGTTAATAAAATTTAACGTATTGATTTTTAATTTAAAAATTTTATTCTCTTACCTAACAAAAAATATAAGAATAATTTAGAGTTTTAGTTTATCTTAATATTTGTGAACATATTCTAAGATTTGGAGTGTATTTTGCGTCATGTAACAGTAAGTGTTCTATAAACAGGACAAATTTTTTTCATGAACTTGTAATTTGCAATATTATTTAAATGTCTATATTTAGAAACAAACTACTTATTCACTGAAGTATATATGTATGCGATTTTCTCAGTTTCTTTCAAATGTTATCAGCTATACCAAAATCTTAAGTGGCTGGCAATAAATCATGCATAATTTTAACCACAAGTAAATGTGAAGAATCGTTAATCTTAAAATTAAATTTATTCCCATAGTTTTAATGAAATATATATTAAATTTGAAAATGGAAGAGAAGTTTTTGGCTATTTTCCTGTGATCGCCTAAAACTTCACATTCTATATTTATTAACTGCAAACAGTAAATATAAGATTTTGTTAAAAGTGCCAGCTCGTTCAAGTAAGAATGTTTCGCAGTATTTGTTTCTAAATCAAAATGCATTAATACAGCATTTACCTTAAATGAAAGGTTAGTCATAAAAAAATAATATTTCTATTTTTATTTTTAAATTTAATTGCAAATATTTATTTTAAGTATTTTATAATTTTTTTAGCTTTTATTGGAACTTGGACTTGTCATTTCAGTTGTAAAAAGAGGTAAAATGTATTTAATTATAAGTATTATGGATTCTAATCTTGCGAATTATATTATAGAATGATTGTATAATATACAATGAGATTAAAATTAATTTTTGTTTCATTGTATCTAGTATAAATCAAAGATCCTAAAAATTATAAATTTATAAATTTATGGGCTCTTAATGAACATTTTATATTTAAAATTAAGAATATGAATGTTTACTATTTATCTTCAAATAATATAAAATTATACCACAATCAAATCAGTAGAATTAATTCCAGGAATTGCTCAAAACTTTAATATGTTTTGATCTATATGAAATACGTAATATTTTCTAACAATCTAAGTTTATTTTCAATAGTCATTACTTTTTTAAGCATTTTCATGAATATTGTGTAAAAGATTTAATATATATATATACTTTTTTGTTATTTTAAAAGGTTGAAAAGTATAAATTTTAATATATCATTTCAAACAAATATAGTACTAACTTTGATAGCTTAAAATTCAGAATTAGTTACCTATTTCTATCAACTTCCTTTATATATTTTAGAACTAATCGTTATTTCGTTCTTACATTTTCTTTTTCGATAACTATTTATATCAAGTAAAATTAAAGAATTCCATTAACTGGTCTAATAGGTAATTTTCTATATTTTTAAAAATTCATTAAATTTTAACATATACTTTATTTTTGCCATAGAGTTATTTCATTGTATCGAATTTTTAATAAATTTAGTTCTTTAACTTCAATCACGTTTTGATCATTTTGTCAGTTACAAATTTTATTTATTGTATACAGAGAAAGAAATTTTTTATTGATTTATTTTTACGTAATTATAATTTAGAAATATTTATTCAATAATTTAAAAAATTGATTCTAAATTTATAGTATTTTTTCTAAATGTTAAACATTTCAGAATTTAGTTTTAGATATTCATTATTTTTTAAATAAAGAATTTATATTTATATAAATTCTTTATTACATTTATATAATTATTATATACATTGTTAATTTGAATTTAGGGATACATTTTTCAAATAAAACAAAAGGGGAGGCACACGTCTCATTTATGTTTTAAATTAATGTGTTTTTGAAATCTACAAAACATACTCGGATTCATTTAATATCTAAATTAACTATAAGTCAAGAACATTACAAAACTGTTACAAAAATAGTCATTTTGCAATTTCTATTAGAAATCATTGATTAAAATTTTAAACTCTTTTAACAAATTTATTAATTAGCAGATAGAATCTAAATAAGATTTAGTCTTCAGAATGTGCAAAAATATAATATTGACTATGAAAAAATGTTTACAAATATCATTTACTTTTAGTTATTGTTACCTTTCATATATTATTTATAATTAAATATTACAAGCGGAGTTTCGGTTATAATTTTATTCTGTTTCATTATTCAGAAACTAATTGAGAGGGTTCTTGCAGTGAAGTACTGAATGTTTTCATTAAGGAATAACACTTAAATGTCGCTCTAAGTTACAGATTTTATGGAGAGACTCGCTGAACATTCAGGTGAATGATTATCTCACTTGGCAAAAATTCGAAACTTCGATTCCTACCTTGATGGTTGTTGCTTGTAGTTCGAATTCCTTTTAAAGCCGTAGGTGCCAATTTTGTTACCCCTCTTGTGCAAAGAAACTAAATTATCAATTAATTATCGAGATGACACAAATGATCTCTAAATTAACGGATTAAAGAGAATATTTTTAGGTTTTCCAGTGGTTGTTTGGTGTGTTCTGCAGATTATTTAATTTCCCTTTTTTCATGAAATGCATTTTGATTCAAGCTTATGCTCTATGTTACCTTAACCATCGCAAATCTTAAACCTCAATTGGCTGCCAGAATTGTTAACTACTGTAATTCAGATTCACTCTTCACTGTTTGAAGTTACCCAATGTTCAAGATCAATCAAATAGGATAAGAAGGAATACCAATAGCCATGATTGATTTCTTTATTTAAAATAACTATATTCATGAACATTTTAAGATTAATTACATAGTAAGCTGGAAAAGGCATACTCCGCATCCCAAGAATACCATGGATTTTGTATTTTTTCACAATGAAAAACCAAGTCATGCTAATTGTGAGTGAGAATTTTATTTACCACTAGAAACAAGCAAAAAGTTTAAAATACAAATGTAAGTGCTTAGTTTATAGAATTTCTCGATCGACCGTTTTGTAACCGACTCAAAAATGATGAGGGGTTTGATTTCTCTATGCCAAATAAAATTAAATTTCACTACTATCTTTAGGAAGCTTAATAAATTTAGTAAATGAATTTCTGCTTTATATATTTAAAATTTCGTTTTTTAAGAAATTTATTACTAATATTGGAAAATTTATAATATTAAGCCCCATTAAATATTTCAATTTTTTCAAAGGAATTTCTGCTATATATATATATATATTTCATTGTTTTAAGAAAATTTATAACAATATTGAAAAAAATTTTAATTAAAAATTATAATCTTAAAATCATATATATAATCATAAAATATATCTTTATAAATTTGTCTCTAATTTTAAGTATTTTAAATGCATTACGTTCTTGCATTCGTGAAACTTTTGTGTGAAAAATACAGAATACTCTAATTTTTTATATTTTATGAAAGGTTATTTTTTTAACTAATAAATCATCCAGGTTATATTTTGTGCGTTTTTCTGTGTTGATAACAATGATGGTTATCTGAGTGTTTTACCTTTATTAGTATTATTGCTAGATATTTTTTCCGAACATCTTTCTTTATAGCATTGTCTTTTTGAAAAAGGTTTCGTTTTATTTTCTGAAAAACCTGACAATGGTGAATAGTTGGTTTAGGATTTTCGTCATAGTTATCGGTAAGAGGTATTGAGTTTGAATCCTAACCCAAATGAAAATCCTTAGTTTTTGTGAATAATGCCTGATATAAAATGTCCTGAGTTCCATGTCCCCCACGTAAAACTTGGTATACCGTCACTGTCGAGATAATACCGACGTATTATAGCCAATAAAAAAATACCGATATAACCAATGATTAAGTCACTAGAAAAAATGACATCACTTGCAGCCGCTTTATGGCTAAAAATGTGAATGAATAAAATATCTCCGCATTCCGACATTTTAATAATGCAGGGGGCGCTGCACATCAACTTCCTCATTTCGAATTGCAATGTCACAAGAAGTAGCAAAGTTAATGAGGTGAGCATGGGGGTTATCGTTCGAGAGGAGATCATGAAGTTGTGTGACATAGTAATTGAGTGTCAATCATGCATTGGAGTAATGAACACCGTGAATTTGACGTAAAGGCTTATTTTTGTAAACTGTAGTTTGGTTATTTCAAATCAAAGTGCATTTATCAATCTTCTATACCTTTGGAACCTCAATCATTTGCACATTGTTAGGCGCATGTCGGGATTTGGACATGCAGAAAACTAAGTGAAAATTTTAAATCATTAATAAATAAACATTTTTTAATAAAATATTCAACTGTAATTAATAATTTAAAATACTGTAGCTCTTATTATTGAACAATAAGATTGCTTGCATTTTTTTTACTTACTATTTATTAATTTTTTTATTACATTACAAATATTCAGACTTTTGTGCTTGATTCTTGAGATCCGCTTGTAATTCTTCGTCGGTAATAGGACAAATAGCACAATGACACATGTACAACCACACAAGAATAACGAAGGAAACACCCAGGGCCACGGTGGGAATCGAACCCACACTCCTACGCTCACAAGCGATTAACGGAGTGTTTACTTACTATTGATATGATGGGAACTGAATGCATTAGTTATTATATAATGGTGATATTTGAAATAAATTAAAGGTCAAAAGAATGATTTGGCGAGTCACTTCATGCAACTAACATAAATAATTAACTTTTTACTGTGCATTTCGCTGAACGATCCATTTATTGCTATTACACAAAATTATGAGTTTATTATTTAAATTAATATATGTTTCATAGATGCTTTAAAAATGTGAAGATTGACGAGGTAAAATTTATATTTAATACAATAAAGAAAATTCAATAGAGAGAGATTTTTTTCCATCAATCACAATTTTTTATTGAATAAAAAATAGATATATAATCATTTTATTTAAGTAGTGTGAATAAATTTAAAGCAAATATACTTAACTTTATTTCGATATAGTACATTTATAAAATATCAGATTTCAGCACAAAATTTGCAATTCGCCAAGATAAATGATGTTTACAAAATAAGAAATTTAAGCAAAATACTGCATTTTTTTATTAAATTTGTAATTTTTAGATGCAAATGTGTCGAATATCTATTTTAAAATGCGTGTTTTGTTCCATTTGTATACCGTGTATCGAAATTTTAATACAGGGAATGTATGCAAGATTAATTATAAATTAAGGAATGAATAAAAATATAAATTTAATTACAAACTCTTCATTATTAAAGTAAATACAATTCCAAAGAAAATTAATTCCATAATCCTATTCTTACAATAAGAGATTGGTGATTAAGACATTTTTTAATTGCATTTCATTCTATAATTTCTTTTTCTCATTGAATTGTCAATATTTTCAAAGGACTTTATTTTAATAAAGATGCGGTTTTTTTTTTTTTTTGTAAAGATTATAAATAGTTTATACGAGCACAAATGATTTTACTAATATCATAAGTTGGTATTTTTATGCCTCAAGAAAAACACTTAGAATAAAATTTAATTTTTTAGCATTTTGGCTCTCGATATGTTGATCTGCTAATAAGGACATAAATTTTTTGTGTCAACATATTATGTCGTTTCCGCAATTTTATGTCATTTATCTGAATAACACTAATTTGCCAATCAACAAGCAAATTAGTATCATTTTACCAATGCCCAGGGAAATGACGTTTATACAGCAAATATCATGCATATGAGTAACTTTACCTGAAAGTTCTCATTTCAGACAACTTTAGGTTTCAAGTGAAAAGTATTGAAAGATTTTCGTAAAGCAATAATTTTATTTTCCCTTGTATTTTTATAAGTTTTATCATAATAAACTGCTAAAATATCATTGGACAAAATATGCTTTTTCAGAGTTACATATTTTTACATCAAAAATACTTCTGCAAGCATCTTAGGAAAATTCATGTTGATGAAATGTGATGAAGAGACTTTGAAGCACAATTCTGAAATTTTGTGGAATGTGCAAAATCAATTTAAAAACGTTTCAGATCAGAACACGAAATCTGTGCACAAAACTGACTCAAAACTATTACTCAAGTTTGAAAAATACAATTGATGAGGGATATCAAATACATATAAAGAATCACAGAGGAAAAGTACTTAATAATTTAAATATTGCATATAGAAATTACTCATGAAGACATTAAATTTCCAAGAGAAATTAGTTCATAAGTCGAAAGAAGAAATTGACAAGAAACACAATACGGAATTTTGTATGAAAAATATAGAAACCAAGTACTTAAAGATGGTACAACTTTTTACGCAATTTGTGTGACATTGAAATGGTTCTTACAATATTGAGTTTACCAGAAAACCCAAAACGTGTATTGGATCTAATAAAATTTGTCCACCATATTTTTCTTCGAAAAATACTATATCACATGCTATTTCAGAATATTTAATTAAAGAATAAAAATAAATATCAAATAGAATATGAAACAAAATAATCTGTGGCTGTTTCCACCGAATAAAAATGCATTTTTTCATTTTCAGTTTGGAGCTATTTGTTCTGTTAAAACTATTGAAACAAGTTTTATTTGCGACAAAAAGAAACGCAGTTTTAAAGAAAATAAGATACGCACAATTACTATTCATTAGGATATATAAAACTCGTCTATGGATATCATCGACTTCATCACAATCTCATCTTTTATCTATCCTCTTTTTGATTTTTCCAAAACAACATGGTTTACCGCAGGATAAAATGTAAAAGAGTTATAATTTTAAATTATAATTATCTAGATAGAATTGCAATCTGGAAAACTGTGTGTGTAACTATTTGGCACATTGACCCAAACATGGTAAACCTTAGAAATTATGTCGACTTACAATATTTTTTCAACCGGATTCAATTTCATTTTTGAACGACGACAAATTATAATGAGGAAATCATATTCCCTATAGAAGACCAAAGTAATTATATTTCAACAAACGAAAAAATTAGCATATATCTCTATTTTCAGAAAAATATATACTTTGGAAGTTCATAAATACGAGGGAATTCAGAGTGTCAAATAATTTTTTGCTCTCATAAATTATGCTGAGAATGGAGTAAAAGTACGTTTATAACTTTAATAGATAAAGCAAAATATGTGTCTTTGCTCTTGTAGTAAGAAATATCATTTAAGATTTGTTAGAAGAATGGAAGTAAGAGAATATTTTTGAATAAATTTTTGAAATTTCTAACAAAATATATTGGAAACTATTGAACATACCTTAGACTCTGTTTCGTCTATATTTCAGAACAACTAACACAATTCTTTGCTTTATTGGAAACGCGAATAAACTGCCTTAAAAGTACGGTTGTAGAATATGAACGTTTTTTTTTCTGACTACTTCATTGCTCCTTCCATTCACTTTTAAAATCATTTCCAATTGACCACTTATTAAAAGACAGAAATAACCTATGCTGCCGAAGGCAAAAGCAATACTACTTCCTAAGTCGAAAAGCATTTCTAATATTAGTCAAGTTTCAGGAGCGTTATGTAATCAGAATACAAAAAGGGA
Organism: Latrodectus hesperus; assembly: GCA_037975125.1. Classification (NCBI taxonomy): domain Eukaryota; kingdom Metazoa; phylum Arthropoda; class Arachnida; order Araneae; family Theridiidae; genus Latrodectus; species Latrodectus hesperus. Next base: position 81,495,509 of record CM075853.1, read on the forward strand.
AGGTGAAATGATGTCGTAAGAACTTTCTCCCTCTGATCCTAGCAGTTGTACTCAATTAACAATTTTAAAAATAGAACAAAAGGGTAAATTGTGTTATCCTTGATGAGATACGATTTCAGAATTCAAAAGTTTCATTGCTTAAATTAATTGCATAGCATTTATGAAGGGAACTCAAGTCCAATTTTTAATTAAGATACTGATTTCCTTTAATGTTCTTGTTGTTGTTGTTACTAAGGGCGCTCTGTGGCTGAGTGGTCTAAAGCATCACCGCTAATCGGTTGAGAGCGTAGGAGTGTGGGTTCGATTCCCACCGTGGCCCTGGGTGTTTTCTTCGTTATTCTTCTGTGGTTGTACATCTGTCATTGTGCTATTTGTCCTATTATCGACGAAGACTTACAAGCGGATATCAAGAATCAAGCATACAAGTCTGAATATATGTAATGTAATAAAATAAAATAAATGTTGTTACTAATGACACTTGGACAAGCCAAGCTCGCTATGCCTTTTGGCTATGCGAATTTAAGTCAATTGGGAGCGTCTTTCGTTTTATCAGAGCACCATGAAGGTGAAAGTACGACTTTGCTCTACACACATGCCATAGGTACCCGTTTATAGGGTAGGCAACCCTTCACACCTCATTCATACAAGGAAAGGACAAAGACAGGATAGATAGAGAGAGAAAATAAGTACATCCATGCCCGAACCGGGATTCGAATCCAGGACCTCCTTATCCGTAGTCAGGCACACTGACCACTAGACAAGTTGGCAGGCCCTTTTATGCTTAATTGAAAAAAACCATATTTTCAGTGGTCATAATTAATTCAATTTAAAAATGATTTATTCAAATTTTTAAAATATAAAGAAATTTTTCTTTTAGGTTAGACATGACTTTATGGAAGTTTCACGCTATTTTTTAACAGTCATTCTTTATTCAACGATAATAATTTTAGAAATAGAGAATAATAATTTTATTTATATACAGATAACGTAAATAGCATGCTTATTTTAATACTGTTTGTAATAAATTCTTCATAGAATTTAATAATTAAGTGGTTCTTGTCGATTTCAGGTAACAGGCTTTGCTATGTAATCTCTACTGCCTTGCCCTGGGATCGAAAATCTTTTCAAAGCATGTAAGCGCATCTGAATGAAAATTAGTCGAAAGAAATAGTATTGTCGTGAGACATACTGTCATGGATATGTGCACAAAAAGCATCTTCCCGACTGAATCGGAAGGTGGGTTGAAACCAGCGACTCCCGAAAAAGGAACACTTTTTTCTGAAGTCATCGGTCAGTCATGATATTCCTAAAAATGGAGAGTGTATTAGTATGGAAAGGGTTGTTATGTGATAAACTCATTGTTTGTCTCTTAATAAAGCGGACACAATATGATATGGTTCAAAATGTATGGAGTGTATGTGTATGAAAATATATACAATAGCTTTAGATTTTGTTCTCATGTAAATGCTGACACAAACTATCAATACCAAATGCTGACACAAACTATCAGTTTAGTGGTTTGTTGCGTATAACCGCAACAAACCACTAAACTGATAGTTTGTTTAGATGCTCTTACTGGAAATGGCGTGAAGCTACTGAGCCACTGGAGCTCCAATCATATTCTAAATCTAATGATTACGTTTATTTTGTTTTAAAAAGTAAAGTATTATAAGAATTCCCCTCGACATAATTGTTCAATTGGTCGTTGACAGAGTACGTGTGAGCAAAATAAGAACTTCCTCTCCCACAAAAACGTATTTAAATTCATTTGGGCAAATATTTTTAAGAATAAACAATGTTCAAATGAGCTGTTCCCAACGCTTTCAAAAGTAAAACATATTATAAATATATATATATATATATATATATATATATATATATATATATATATATATATATATATATATATATATATATATATATATATATGTTATAATATCATCATTACTGTTTGTCAAACAAACAAAATAATTCCAAAATTTTGATAGAATTCAACTTCCTTTGCAGCTGTGAAAGAGATTGATTTTCCCCCATTTAAACGCAGGAACTAAGGAGTACCAAAGCAATTAATAAGTTTTAATTAAGGGATAGTCTGGGAATTGTGCAAACAGGATTCGTGAGGGACCCTTAAGTTCCTCATGGCAAATGTAATTACTCAAAATAAATTTGAATTACCTGGTGAGGGGCGAGGTGCATTTAGAGAATGTATTGTCGTTCATTCTTTCTGATTTGAATCGATTGCGTGACCAGAAACTTGGAGTTTAAGAGTGATCTCAGAAGAAGAATCTAGAGGTTACTGGAGTTCCAGATGTTGAGGGGAAAACTTGAATTTGAATAGCAGGCCCTTGTGGGTGTTGGGGGATCTTCGACCTACGAGTTGGTTTCCCGGATATTTGCTCCCTAGAGAATCCCAGAGTGAACAAGTATAAGTGACAGAAAGAGAAGAGTGAGCGGCCTTTATCTAATGGAGTTTGTCGTCAGACTTCGCCTGAATTCCCCTAACTCCAGTACTCTCCGGAGATGATCGTTGACATTATAGAGTGATTTTCCGAGGAATTATCCCGAGTGCGGAACTGCAGTCTGTTTTCTGGTACCCGCAAGGAGTCTTCCCCCACCAAAATTGCTGCGAAGCGTTTATGAATTTGTAGAATTCATCAGTTTTTCTGGAGCCTTCAATTAATGATAGTTTCTTGTAAATTATCCTATAAATTTGAAGATAAATATTTAGTTAAAAGTATCAAATTACGAAAGCCTGATTCCTTACTGGTCCTTGTCTACTATAATACATACTACTCATACTATGAGTACACTACAATATATATTTATATATATATATATATTGTAGCAATTTGTATTGAATTAATTATTTCACTTATTTTATTTTTTGTATTGTTTACACAACATTAATTGAAAATTTCAACATAATTATTTATTTATGGACTGGATCATAAGGCAAGGCTAGTTTCATTACCTTTATGTTAAATATACTAAAGGAATAATTAATAAAATCTTTTTCATACAAATGAATTTTTAAAAGTTAATTATTTTGTTATAGGCACACGCAGATATAGAAAGTTAATTTGAAATTATATGGGGAATAATTAATTGTAAAATAATTAATTTCCCTATTGTTCATGTATTTATATATATATATATATATATATATGTATATATATATATTTATATATATATATAAATATATTTATGTTGTTGTTGTTACTAATCCCAGTTGGTGTAGCAGAGCTACACCAACTCCATAAAACTAAAAATCTCCAAAAAAAAAAATATATATATCTATATATATATATATATTATATATATATATATATATATATGTATATATATATATATATATATATTATATATATATTATATATATATATATATATATATATATATATATATATATATATATATATATATATATATATATATATATATATATATATATATATATATATATATATATATATATATATATATATATATATATATATATATATATATATTTATATATATATATTAGTACACACGATGCAAAAATTATAAAAGCAATGAAAATCACAGATGTGAAGCAGTACACAATAAAAGCAAAAGTTATTTATATTTTGTTAGCATGCAATCTAATTGCCGTCTATCACCGAAATCTCTTCTTTCTCATTTCTTGCTATTCAGCGCAATCCCAGTTAATACGGGAGTCCAATCAGATTAGGGGGAATTGGCAGGTCCAGCATAAAATAGACTTCGCCAGTAATAGGTTACTCTTATGCCAGTAGCTGTTGTGGTTTCAGCAATATCACTGAAACTCAAATATATAATATTTGCTACTCACACAAGACTTTATCAAACACTCCATTTGTAAGATGGAATATCTGACTGTTTTTAATAAGTATTTGTCCACTGTAACCTTTAATAATTTTTTGTTGGATCCATTGTTCACTCTGGAACGTCTGAACGTAAAGCATTTAACATAACTTACAAACCTACTAATCCAGTTAAAAAATTTATTATTGGCTCAGATAATTTTATTCTGCATGCCTACATGAAGATAATATCTGGGTTAGAAACTTGCAAAAGCTATGAGAGAAATATAAAATCAGTTTGGATAGATATATTTGGTTCAAGGTGAATTAAAGATATCTGACCAAATATGTCCTTATGTTAAGATGGGTGATATATTTTTATTTTTCCAATCTGAAAATATTACTATTAAAAATAACAATTTATGCTTCAATAAATATATGTGTTTTTTATTATTAAGTGTAGCGTGTACAGAATATAGTATACAACACTGAACAGTATATGATTTACATTTTAACTTAATTTTCTTTGCATATAAATTTAAAGCACATTTATTTAATTATCAAATTATAAAATACTGAAACAAATAGCGATATTTGTATTATTGTATCTTATGACTTACAATTTTTACAGTATTATAAATAAATATTTAAACACCTATGTTTATTTATCACACGATAAAATAAGAAAATTTTCATTATTACATAGCAAAACTTATTGTCGATGGTTTTATTGTTTTTAATGCATATAAATTAGAGAAACATGTTAACAATGAATTAAATTTTTTTAACTGTGCATATATAAATTTTTACATCACATATGTTTAAGTAATAATTTAAAGAGCATTCATAAAAAGCAAAATAATTACAAGTCATCATATATTTGTATGCAGTAAATATGTAGGATGATTTCTGTCAGTTTAATTGATATTAGTTTTGCAGGATATAGTAAATTTAACATTAATCTTTCATTTACTTTTAAAAACTATTAACAGAACAAAAATTTGAAAAAAAATATTTTTTAAATTTTAATACAAATCTATTTTAATTGAATTTTTATAATCATAATTAAAGATGCATTTGAGATTTTACAATTATTAAAAAGAAATATAAAAGCATAGAAATCATCCAATTTATTTATATTATTTAAAATAAAAATCAATATCATGAATCTTTCACTCACATATATATTGTTAATATATATATTTAAATATAGTGTAAGAAGACATTTTTACTCCTTTTATTAATCTAAGTTTTACTTTCCCTTGTTACTTAAATTTTATGGAAAATAGAAAAGTTATGGGAAAGTTGAATTGACATCATAGCTATGCTACATACTTTATAAATGTATATCACAGCAGAGTATATAATAAAAACCACTATATATCACACGTTAACAATTCCTATATAAATATTATATTCCTTTTTTAATTTTAAAGATATGAGAGCTACCTTGATATACAATACCTTATTACAACAATGAATACCAAAACTTTGTAAATAGTTATTTAATATTATTTGAATGTGATTTAAAAGTTTTCTTTAGCAATTCATTTTTAAATTATTGCTCGGAATGATTGATACCAATTGAGAAAAATTGTATTTTAATTTGAAATTAAATTTTTCAATTATAGTTTTTTTTTTAGAAATTTGTTGAGTAAACGAATTCGCAAACCTATAAGATGCCCAATGCTTAAATTTTTTTCAAGAAAAAATGTGTATAAATAACAATGTATTAAATCCCCAATACTAAAAATTATTTAATTTACCATAATTATTACTTTGTTAACTTCAAAAATCGTAAAGAAATTATAAAGTTTTGTTGCAAAAAATGAAGTCAACAGCGATTATTTAGTTATCTTTTCAATTATTTAATAGAAACTATAAAGTAATTTTAATTTCATAAGAATCGATAAGACACTGTAGAATATTCTATATTTTCATAAGTTTATAAATTTCATTTCAATACGGATTGCTGAATGATATCTGAAAATGCATTTTCAGTTAATCAAATATATCATAGTTGCTCCAACAAAAAAGATTGCTTATTTTGAAGTCTATAATGATTTTTATTATTTTTCTACAACACATAAATTGCCTCTGCATGTTACTCATAATTATTTGTACTTAAATTAGGCTTCTGCATTCGGTAAATGCTTTACGTTGTCTCAGACTAACATTTAAGTCTTATAAGTCACTTAAGTACAGTACGTGTATAGCTAATCAAAGAGAAAAGATGACAATGAAGTTCACTGTTGTAGAAATGAACAAAATAAAAAGTAAACAGGAATATATATTTTTAGGGAAAACACTAAACTCTCTACAAATTGGCATAATTTTGGATTTGTTTCCACTATCAAATGTATGCAAATCGTAATAGTTAATGCAAAATTAAATGCATTCGATTTTTATGTACCTCATTTTAAAAAATCGAAAAGATTTTATAACAATTGTGGGAATAGTTTTAGTTATTGAGTTTAAAAGAAAAATATTTCTAATCATTATTGTGAGGAACAAGAAATAATGTCAATAAAATAATTTTTTTTAGTTTTAAAATTAGCAAAAATGCAATAAATTATCATTAATTTAAGTTGTTTCTTAATACAGGAAATTATTAGTAATATACTAAATAAGAAAATATTATAAAATGTGGGTATACATCAATATATTACACAAATGCTTAGATAATGTCTTCATGAAAATAATTAGTATTATAGAAACCATGCAGAGAGTGATAAATATTAGAAATTCATGACACAAAATTGAGAATAGTATTACAACCATTAAAGCCGGACTATGTAAACGGCGCACATGACTAGAAATTTCACAGAAGTACTTGTAATATTTACATCTTTCACACAATTTCATTTCTTTGATCCGGATTATTGTACCTTAAGTGCGGCAAAAATGGCTCACTTTCTGAATGTCCTATCACTGATAAATGTTTGCTATCTAATTTAAAAAATCCAAGTTCATCATATTCGGCGAAATCATTAACTTCACCAGAACCTAGACATGAAACAAACGAAGAAAACTTTGACATTCTTCTCCATCCTGGAAAATTCCTGTGAGTTTGATTCAAAGTCGTCTTCACAACCGAATCTTTCTCAAAAGAGGGATTTTCCAGAACCAACTTTGGTGTCACAATCGTAGGAGAGCCAGTCAGACAGAGATCACAATTTTCGCCAAGACAAGGACAAGAGTTCCGTTTGGCAATGGTGTGTGGACTGATAGTAGCGGATTCACTCGTCGGTGGCTGACTGTTGGACAAGTCAATCTCCAACCCCGATTCAGAATTTTCTTTAACTATTGAAAAATTGTCATTTGATTCCTTTGGACTGTGTTGTGCAAAGCGAATCTTTTTTTGGGATTCTAAGGATAATCTGCGGTTGACATTGATTTTTGAAAACTTTGAATACCTCAACGAAGACCTGGTAACAGATCTTAGGACATCAGGAGTGGGAATTGCATTATTGGTTGATGAAGGCCTTCTTTTACGATGTTCTTCTTGACCTACAAGCCAATAAGTTTGCATCTCACCTTTGCCCTAAAATCATAAAAAGACAATATAAAAATATCATAAAAATTAAAATTGCTGGGGCCCTTCAGATTCTTTATTTAAAAGACATTTTATTTCCAAATTTAAACTTTAAAACTAGTAAAAAATGATCCATTATAAGGTTTGTATGTTTAAATATGTTACTTTACGTGGTATATATTTATTAAATTTACAAACTATAAATGAATTATCTAATCAATCTTTACTGTCTTATAATAAAACTTTGCCATTTAAAATGTACCTAAGATATTTGGGAATTATTATTATAAACAAGTAAAAACTTTATATTGATTAAATTTATTTCATAGATAACATTTTACGATTTTTTGAATTTTTAATAGATATTTTCCTTATCTCTTGAGAAGTCATTAAGTCTTGGAACGCGTGCCAAATATTCACTTGAAGTGTGATTTAATTTATTACAGGAAAATTATTTTTAAGTATTATTTATAGCCATACTTTTTTGTAAGCATTTACTATATGACTAGCTATTATTTTTATGCTTCTTTTTTCTAAGTTCTTCACTAGCGGGATTTAATAATCTTTGAGCCGTTTTACCATTTCATGTTAAATTTTTATATAAATATTGTTAATACTAACGAAATATTTCATATGGTTGCATTTTATCACTATAATATTATACTGTTTGACAACCCGCTTTTGCACAGAAATCGGAGAAGTTCATTTTTAACTAAAACCAATTCTTCTTTAAAATAAATTTGTAATGTATGCGTGAGTTAATGTTAAGTTTAATTTTTTCCCCGCTATCCCTAGCAATTAGTGTAGAATGCATAATGTCGATTAAAAAATATGCTATTTTTAATTATATCGCATTTATGTACTTATCATAAGTTGTTCTTATTGATTTGAATAAGTTTATTAATTTTATAGGTATTTCAAAAGTATAAATCAGATTAATCTTTCTATCACAAATGCTAGGTGAACTGAATAAAATTTGTGAATAGAAAAGCTTTTTTTAAAATTATATATACAACAGCTTATAATGAAAATCTTGGAACGTGCTATTTTTTGAATTATTCAAGTTAAATCAAAAATACGCCTTAATGGGGCTTACAGAGTAAGTCAAACTGTAACTAATTGACGAATTTTGCGATATATTGTTGAATATACTTTCTGAATAATCAAAAATATGTTGTTAAGTGGAAGGAAACTTCAACAGAAAGTTCTGATTACGTTCAGTATATTATCCTTTAGTATAATGTATATACTTAAACTGTCCCCAGAAGAAAATAATAGTCGTTCATATATATATATATATATATATATATATATATATATATATATATATATATATATATATATATATATATATATATATATATATATATAATTATTTAAAAATTAATTTAATATAAGTATTGATCATTTAAAAAAAAGAAATATAAAAATATATTGATAAATATGTAGTATTTCTATGTAATTAATAAAATTTTATTTTACAAAATATTTGAATTTTTAAGCAATGTCACTGTATTATCTTGCTTACATATTAATATATAAAAAGAATGCTTAAACTAATAGTCACCTTAATAGTGACGACACCTCTCTCTTCAAATTTATATCCTCCCAATTTATCCAGCAGAGTTTTACAGGCTTCACTGTAATGAATACAAAGTGCTGAAAGAAATATTTTTTAAGTGCATTTAATCATTTTGTTTAAAACATATCTAATAATAATGTACATTCTTTTAACAGTAACTTACAAGATTCAAGTTAATTTTGTATTTCCAGTACTATAATTTTGTATTTAAATGTACAGAGAGCATATAAACATTGAATGGATAAACATCTACTTCATTAAAATTTCCTTAAGCATTTTCAAAGCATCAAGTTGGTTATACGTCACGCATTTTTAAGTATTTAGTTTATCACAGCATATTGTCATTTTGCAAGTAAGGGAATTGATTCAGTTCGATATGGGATCTTTAATAATCTTTCCATTTGGCAATCATTCACACATTAAATATTATATTAAAGGGCGTTAAACTGAAGGAGTGCACTGAGCTGGACGTTTTCTAGTCGTTTTTTAAGCTATAAAATAATGAGATGCGAGTGCAAATGGATTTTCTTTTTATTCATTTCCATTTCTTTGTTTATATATTTGTTGTCTTTAAATACTTAAAATATCTCTCTAGTATATACAGTCATATCCTCTTTGGAGAAGTTTTGAAGCCATTGTTTTTGAATGCGGCGGCACCAACCTATCTAAGAAAAAAGGGGGTGCTCACCGAAGGGGGTACTCTTCCATCTCCATCCATCTCAGAGACTTTTCGGGACCGCCGTTTTATAAAAATCGTTATGGTCGCTTTTCTAAAAGTGGGCGGAGTTTTAATGGGGCTTGTGACTATTGCCTTAAAAAATTTATATGGATGAAACAGAGCCATTATTTTTTAAAAGTGGGTAGAGTGGTCTGATTTTTATGGAGGTTTGTGACTATTATTTTTTAAAATTGAGTGGAAAAAATTATGGGATATCATTCTTTTTCTAAAGGTGGGGGTCAATTTTATGGGGATGACTTATGGTCTAAACGTCACTGCGCCAGCTTTCTCATTTGCACACTACTTATATATATATATATATATATATATATATATATATATATATATATATATATATATATATATATATATATATATATATATATATATATATATATATATATATATATATATATATATATATATTTGCTTTGAATAATATAGTGAAATGCCACACATTTTAAGGAAAAGATTGAAACATAGATGTGTGATTTGTTTGTCCTTCTACTGTCACATTTTGCATACTAAGCTTAATTTCTTTGAGACTGAGTTGTAAGTGTATTCCTAAATTTTTCAAGCATTCAAGGCCAAGATGGGAATCGAATTCACAAGCAGCTGAGCTGCAACTCAGAGTGCTGACCATTTTCTGCTACCAACTAAGTAATCAGGAACTGACAAATCATTTCACTGTTCAGAATCTTTAAATCATCGTAATCCAAACCGATTTGCTTTCACGAACACGCTCTACCTCAGAATTACAAAATCAAAAACATACTCTTTGTATGAGTTGATTTTTTTAAACAAATGTGTTATATATATACTATATTTGATTTTTATTTTATTAATCAAACAGGCACATAAGTGTTAATATTGGTATTAAGCGGTTGACCCTCTTATTCCTTGACTTTCGTATTGATCTAGAAAAATCTATTCGAGAATCAAATCTTGACACTCTGAAAGCATTCTTAATACTTCAACTCAGCTTCCTGATGATGATGTTAATATGGTCACATTATGAGTATCCCAACCTGGATTGAAGATTTCTCTTCTTAGAAATGTTTATAAATCATGTGGACTTGATGGAAAGTGACTCTAAAATGAGGCCTGTATTCTCTAGAAATCCTTATCAAGTGATGCCATCAACTGTTTGGTAATCAACCTATATGAATGTTTTTAAATTAAACTCTGTTTAAATTACTATTGGTTAACGAAGAAAATGACAATATTTCTGAAATCCAAAATTATTCTGATTCCAAAATCTTTCTGAAAAAAAAAATGCAAGAATTTTTCGTCTGTTACAGAAATCCCTTTTTCTTCCCGGAAAAAACTTCTTGTTTATGAAACTTAAATTAGTCCAACCGAATGCAAAGCTTATAAACTTAGTCTTTGATTTAAAAAAAATGAAGAATACAAAGTTACAGTTTTTCAAAGAAGGATTGGCAGAAGTATCTTTGATGCAGGGCTTTTCGCGGTCTAGTTATAAGACAGCGTTTTTCAGAACGAAAGGCCATGGGCTCGAACCCAGTCATTATTGAACAATGGGAGATGGACTTCGTGTTATTACTTTCTGAATGCACGTGTGTCGCGATAGCTTGGGAGTTTTCCTAGTTTCTTCTATACCGGCTTGAGAACATGACCCATTATCTGACGGTTTTAACTCAGACTGTCCGAAACCGGCTCCATGGTGTAGGTCTGTATGCTCGCCGACCGATGGTATGTGTTAAACTAACATCAAGGCATCGTCGCGACCGCAGGGAGTGGGCAACAGAGCATGTGAACTGGAGGAGAAATGAATGGAGCAATGTTTTTTTCTGACGAGTCCCGTTTTTCTGTTCATCCTGATAATAGGCGTATTTTCATCTGGAGGGACCGTGGCAGTATGAATAATCCAGCATTCGTGCACGAAAGTTTCAGATTTGGCGGCAGGGGAGTGTTGGTGTACGGTGGCATCTCCATTGACGAGCGCACAAACCTTTATATCATTCAAGATGGACCTCTGACTGGTCGCCGATTTATGGATGAGATCCTCAAACCTATTGTAGTCCCTTAAGCTGCAGCAATCGGAGATGACTTCATTTTAATGGACGATAACTGCAGGCCACATATTGTCATCCTGGTAGAGGATTTCCTTTTGAAGGAAGGAATCGTACGAATGGAATGGCCAGCGTGTTCTCCAGACATGAATCCAATAGAGCACGTTTGGGACGCTCTAAGAAGACGAGTTGCTGGCTACCAACCACCCCTACAAACTGTCCAAGAACTGGAAAGAGCTCTTCTGGAAGAGTGGGACCGAATACCCCGACTCGTGATTAATAGCCTCATTAACTCCATGCCTCCAAGGTGTTCAACGTTGCTGGCCGGCTATATATATATATATATATATATATATATATATATATATATATATATATATATATATATATATATATCCCAAACAATAATCCTCGCACCTCCAGATTGGTTGCTTTCTGAGGTTTCACATCGTATTCGCCAACGCCCATCTTTTCAATGAAAAATAAAACATGATTCATCGGAAAACTCTATCTGTCGCTACTCAGTAGACATCCAATTGTGGTGGTGGCCTGTGAATTCCAGAATTCGTCACCAATAAGCTGTGATCGGCCTAGGTTCATAAACCAGGCGTCTGCTTCGGGGGCCCAGACGCAGCAACGCTCACTGAACAGTAGTTTGTGGAACAGTAGCCTCTTGGTCCATCTAGGTGGTCAGTTACTTAAAAGTAGCCCGTCTATAGCCTGACGCATCTACTAAGTCATCTTTCACTTGTGTCATGTCTATGGTGCACCATATTTGCTACGTCGTTGATTTCAAACAGTATCATTTCGCCACGCACGGTATGATTTTACCACAGCGGCACGCGAACAGCTCTTTAACTAAAGCCGAAATGTTTTCGGAAATCCTGCCACCATTGTCCCGAAAGTCGATGATCCTGCATTTTTGGTCGTTGGAATATACATGTTCAACTGCACGGTGCTGCTACCTACTTTCTGTGATTGGTTATTTAATGCCAACGTCAAAAGTACATGGTGGTCACATTAATGTAACTGGCTCTGTCTCTCTCTCTCTCTCTCTCTCTCTCTATATATATATATATATAGAGAGAGAGAGAGAGAGAGAGAGAAAGAATTAGATATTGCATGCATTCTTAAGATATTCATATATATTTTTTTAAAATTCTGATTCAGGTTTCAGGTTCTTACGTAAGAATCTAAATCTTTGTCTAATTTGTGGCTCTTACGTAATATTCTTAAGCTAAGTAATACATAAGCTTATATTCCATGACCTCTAAAGGAAGAACAGTAATTTTAGCACACCTTACCGGTTTAGTTTAAATTTAGACATTACTGCAATTCTAAACGCTAATAAATATGTATCATAGAAGAAATTTACTGCCACATACATTCTAACAACCCTTACCAAAGCCTATTCAATTAAAAATTTATTACAGTTAAATTCACGGCATGATTCGAAGTGATTACAAACTTTGGATGGCAATTCGCATTTTGTTGACGTTCTACCATTTTCTACTTTACTCTGAACTCCTTCCAAGTTGTTCGGTTTGAAGTCGTCCTTGAAGGAAGCACCGGAAATGGAGGTCTGTCTGCTAGCTAGGAAGTATGTGTTCGATGGGCTGAGAGTGTTCTGGCTCTGTATGCTGCTGTTGAGAGACATCTGTCGGCTGCAGGGAGCGTGTTGTTGATCGCTGTTGGGCACCGGGGTCGCAGTCCCATTGTCTCGCTGGTATTGGGACAGAGATACGCTTTTGATGGAGTTTTGAGGACTGAGCACCTTGGGACTGTTGTTGTTCTGGTTCAGCAGAGGTCGCTTGTTGTTCGGGGTGTTCTGGAGAGTAGGTATGCTTCCGTTGCAATGAGTGTGCTCACCATTAGGGTTAAGCTGATTTGCGATGTAGTAATTGTTATAGGTTGCTGATGCACGTGTAGTAGAATGTGTTTCGTTTACCTTAAGGGCCTGAATTAGGGTATCTGCTGCCTGGCGTAAATGTGCTGGTTAGGGTTTGTTCTTCGTAAAACATTGAAATCGTTATTGTAATGCAGAAACGGAGCGATTTATCTGACGTCCAAAAAGGGCATAATCACTTTCTTTCATCTCAAAGCCAGAAGTATTTCCGAAACGGCTAACGCGCGGCGCTGACCTTGAGAAGGAAAAGGGTTGCTTTTCTCTAAGTAACGGCGCAATCTGACGGGATCAAAGGTGGCGGATTATAGTATTGCCGCCACCTCCTCAGTCCGTCAAGTGACGTCACACCTCGTCAAGCACGTGATTAGGAGCGCGCTTTTTAAGACATTTTTAAAATATGAGTCGTGCTAAACGGTGGTGTTTTACATCATTCGCTATAGAAAATGAACCCCTTTTTGACAGCAACGTTCACCAGTATCTTGTATATGGTAGAGAGACTTGTCCGACTTCGTCTCGCCAACATTGGCAAGGTTATGTGGTCCATAAGAATAGGATCACTTTCACGGGTATCAAGAAGTGAATTCCAACTGGGCACTTTGAAGGAGCTAGAGGCACACCTGAAGAGAATTCGATATATTGCAAGAAGGATGGGGATTTCAAGGAGAATGGTAGAATACCAACAACTACGGGAAGAGCTGCTTCATTTGGAGATATTCTTAGTAAGGCTAAGGCTGGTGACATCACCGGTCTTGAGACCGATTATCCAGGCGAATATATCCGTTATAAGAAAACTCTTGAAAGTCTTATTAAATGTGACATTGAAAAGTTAAGTGAGTCTTGTGGAGTTTGGATTTGTGGACCTCCTAAGTGTAGTAAGGATTTTGCTGTTCGTAATGAAGATTCTTTATATATTAAACCTTTATCTAAATGGTGGGATGGTTATAGAAATGAGAAATGTGTTTTATTGTCTGATGTTGAACCATCTCATGGTAAATGGTTAGGTTATTTTTAAAAATATGGTGTGATGTATATCCATTCGTTGCTGAAATTAAGGGTGCTTCTATGTATATTAGGCCTAAAAAAATATATTGTACTTCAAATTTTTCTTTACAAGATTGTTTTGAAGGAAATGTTTTGAGTGCTTTACAAGCACGTTTTAACGTGTATGATTTTTATCAAGATCCTCCTTTGATAAAGCAACGAATAAAAGTTGAAGCACCAATGCGTGTGTTATCAGTTTTGTCATGTGCATGAAAATGTACCTATTGTATCGACAAAAGTGACGTTACCGTCGACGTGTAAAGAAGCGTCTTCGTCGTCGCAGGAGGTTACCTGTGAGGGCCACAGCGTTCAGACAGTTGCAGAATAGGATAAAATTTTTTACTTGTGATTATCAAGGATTTACTTTACGATGGTTTAATGATCCAAGTGCTCCCTCATCGAATCGTCAGGAACTCTGAAGCAGACACCTGGCTCATGCACCTGTGCTGACTGCTGGTGACGAAGGCTGGAATGTGTATGTGAGTACCGCAAGTAAACTCCCACTGAGAGGAGACATGTGTTTTCCTATGAATCACGTTTTAGGCTCTGTCGGACCGATGGATGTTGGCGCACACGACATGAAACCTCTGAAAGCAAAACCCTGAAATCATTGTCGAATGGTTTAGACTGAAGGCGAAAAAATGATCTGGGGGAAAGATTTCCTGTTATTCTCTGGGTTCACTCACCACTATGGTGAGTGAACCCAGATCGATGCAATTACGTGTCTTTCCTACTTATCTTTCCTGATAAAATGGCGAAATATTAACTTAGAAACACGGTCTGGTGTAACCTATTAGATTAAAATTTAATATTTTATTCGGTTGACGCATCAAACGAAAAAATATAAACAAATCACTGAGCATATTCGACAGGTGACTTTGACGACCCTAGAAGTGAGTCTATTGAATTGTGAAAAGAGGACATATCTACCTTTTCGGAATTCAGCCCTAAGTCACCGCGGTGAAAAATGAGTCGCAAGCCACAGTAGTAAATGCATATCAATGAAAGTTGCGGTATGTATAATCAATTATGTATGTTTGGATTGGAGTAAGCCTAATTGGAAATGTCTTTGCTTTTGCGACTGTAAAGGACTTGAAAGCTTATTCTATCCAACACTAAAAAAATCAAGAACTATTGGTAATGTTTGGCTAAGATAATCTTTAGAAAAGGTCGTCGGAGAGTGGTATTTTAATAATTTATTTCTTTATTTAAAAATGTATATTGATGTATATATTATATAATGTAAAAATGCATTAAAAAACTATCAAAAAATAAAGTAATAATATTTTATTTTTCGTACAATATTTTATTATCCGCCTTAAGAATTTATATTTTATTTTATTAGTGTTTTAAATTAAATGATTCTTTCCTGCTTATTAAATTCGTGTTGCATTTATGAACGAGCGAATAAATGGAATTGATTACTTCATTGAAGAAGATTTAAAGGAAGAAAAGGGTAGATTTAGGAAAAAATCTTAAGAAAAATAATAACTACCTATTTCAAGGAAAGTGCAAAATCATATTCTCTTAAACGAATGGAGTGATTTTAATTGGCACTTATGAAAAGACAGAACAGGCAGTTGAACACATTATATATTTCACACAATGAATAATTTCAAAATCAATAAATGACTGATAATACTACTTTGTCATGAAAAAGTAAATGAAAATACATTTACATTCAAAACAATTGAAAGAAAAGCCAAAATAAAATTCCATCGTTTAATTTCTCAAACAGAACACCAGGATTCAATATATTAAGCATTTTTTTTTCTACGCATGCTGTTTATAAAAATAAAAGTGCCCTAACTTGTTATTTAAATATGCCTTTTGTTCAATACATGTGTTGCTGAGCATATCTTATCTCGAATATGTATAGTGGTCAAGGTTCTTGGCTGCGGATAGGGAGGTCCTGGGTTTGAATCCCGATATATGTATTTTCTCTCTCTATCTATCTTTTCTTTGTAATTTCGTTGTATGAATGTGTTGTGAATAATTGCCTACACCATAAACGGGTTCCTAAGGCATTTGTGTATAGAGGAAGTCGAGCTCCAAAACAATTCCAAATTACAGTTCTGCCGGAAAATTGAAGCAGCGAACCCCATAATGATCAGCCTAGCTGCTAATGCTAGGAGGCACAAGATGACAACAACAAATCACCTGTTTCAGCAGACGTTATTTAAACGAAATTTACGCTTTTAACGAATACATGTAAATATAAATTGTTTGCTTAAACTATTTTTGAATGAATGAAAGATTCTCTTATCGGTATCAAACTTATCTTAAATTATCTACTGTAAATAATTGATGTCTATAAGATTCAAGTTAAAAATAAAACAATATCAGAATTAAAGTTTAAAATAAAATATTTCCATGTTCTTTAAAAACCATTTAAGTCACAAAATTTATTTACTCTTACAATTAGTGTTCTACACATTAAAATAAACATTTATGAATCAAAATGTTTTCAATTATTAACAATAGACAAGTGCCAAATATTCAACCCGCAAAATTCTCAATGCGTGCATCCAAGTCGCATTGAGTATAATGTTTTATATTTCATTTAAAGTTTTCTACATCCATTTCTTAACCCCAAAATACCCAACCTATATTAAATGTAAAAATTTTGTGCTGAAATTTTTAAAAATATATTCTATTAAATTCCTTACTTAAACTCTCTTCTCTTATACCCAGAATGTTCATACTAATATATAATTGTTTCTATGGCTTACTTTTAAAGTAATATCTATTCCTTCGAAATAATCTGATTATAATATTTAAATTATTGAAATGTGCCTAATATTAATCCCACCATCTTCCCAATATATTCTTCCAAGTAGAATTGAGTATAATGTGTTATATTTCAATTAAATTTTTCCACATCAAATTTCCATCCCCATCATATCCAACTTACATTAAATGTTAATATTTTGTGCTGAAAGTTTTGATAAAAAAATTCAATTAAATCAATTTCTTAAAGTCTCTTCTCTAATAGCCAGTATGATCCAACTAATATGAAAATGTTTCTATGGCTCACTTTTAAAATGGAATCTATGCCTTCTAAATAATCTGATTTTAATCTTTAAGTATGGAAAGTGCCTAATATTAAACACACCACCTTCCCCATACGTCCATCCAAGTAGCATTGAGTATAGTGTTTTATATTTCATTTGAAGTTTACCACATACATCTCCCACCACGAATATACCCAACCTACAATAAATGTCAAAATTGTGTGCTGAAATTTTGAAAAATATATATTAATAAATTCCGTATATTATATATGTAAAGTCTTTTTTTTCTATGCGTAGTACTATCCAACTGATATATAATTATTTCTATGGATGACTTTTAAAATAAAGTCTATTCCTTCCAAATCTGATTTTATTAATAAAATATGGAAAAGAGCCTAATATTTTTTCCGCCACCTTCATCAGACGACCATCCAAGTAGCATTGGATATTACGTGTGTGCAATATTTAATTTAAAAAGTTTTCTACATCCATCTCCCACCCCTAAAATACCCAAGCTACATTAAATGTCAAAACTTTGTGCTCTGAAATTTTTTTAATTACATTCTATTAAAGTCTTACTTTAACTGTGTTCTCTTACATCTAGTATGACCCAACTACATTACTGGCCATTAAAATTGCTACACCAAGAAAGAATGCAAATAACAGAAGGATATTTATTGGACACATACATTATAGTGGAAAGAACAAGTGATTAAATTTACAGGAAATTAGGATGTATAGATCTTGAGAAATCAGTACCCAGAGCAGCCACCTCTGGCTGCAATAACAGCATTTATCCGCCTAGGCATGGAGTCAAACAGAGATTGTATGGCATGTACGGGGATCTCAGTCCATGCAGCTTCAACACTATGCCACAGTTCATCGACATTATTGGATGGTGAGTGATGGCGTGCCAATCGCTCGGCAACCATTGACCACACGTTCTCAATTGGTGACAGATCAGGAGAACGTGTTGACCAGGATAACAGTCGAATCTGTTCTGTATCAAGGAAGTTATGGACAGTACGGGCAACATGAGGTCGTGCATTATCCTGTTTAAACAAAGCATTAGGGAGGCCTCGAAGATAGGATAGAGCCACGGGCCTTAACACATCGGAAATGTAACGGTTGCTGTTCAAAGTACCGGTAATGCGAACAAGAGGTGATCGAGACGTGTATCCAATGGCACCCCATACCATCACTCCGGCAGATGGGCCAGTATGGCGATGTCCAATGCAAGCTGGCAATGCGCGTTCTCCACGATGTCTCCAAACACGGATGCGGCCATCATGGTCCTGTATACAGAACCAAGATTCATCTGTAATGATGACGTGATGCCACTCCCGCGTCCAGGTTCGTCGCTGATCACACCATTGAAGGCGCTCTTGTCTGTGACGCAGCGTCAATGGTAGCCGAAACCATGGTCACCGTGCAGACAATCCATGCTGCTGCAAACGTTGTCGAACTGTGCGAGCAGAAACTTGTTGCCTTGCATATGACTCCATTTCTCGACTCAGGGTTGGTGACGTGGCTGTACGATCCCTTGTGACCATGCGGATAAGATGTCTGTCTTCTCTGCTGTTAGTCAGGGGGGGGGGTTGCTGAGATCCTGTATGACGTTCCGTATGATTGTCCTGAACCCATCGATTCCATATTCTGCTAACAGTCATGGGGTCTCGACCGACGCGAGCAGCAATATTGCGGTACGATAAACCGCAATCCCGGTAGGCTATAATCCTTCCTCGATCAAAGTCAGACACGTGCTGATTGGCATTTCTTCCTCTTACACGAGGCATTACAACAACTTTCTTTGCCGAAAACAAAGTTGAAACGGAAATTGAGTATGAGAAAACTGCTATCAAATCTCTGGTTTTATACACATTGTAATGTCGCTACTGTCGCCTGCTTTGTATGAATGCGCTGAAAATCTAATCATTTGCATATCACAGCAAGTTCTACCTGTCATGCAAATTTCACGTGTCAGGCACTCTAACCATTAGATAGGGTAGGCGGCACAACAGTTGTTAGAAATAGCTTATAAAATGAAAATGCATTTAAATGGAGAAAAATTTTAAGTAATATTTTACAGAAGTCTAAAGTATATTATATGTAAGCACTTTTAACATCAGATATAATTCATAGTGTAGGGATGATCATTTTTAATACACACGCATATGTGTCATATATTTAGAAACTAAACTCAATAACGATTTTAAATTTAAACTGAAAAATATTCAAAGCTTAGGGTAGGATATTTGACATGAATTGTCATTGCTATTTGCAATTGTTATTGGCATCAATAATCTGTTGTTAATCAATATTCGATGTAGTTGACATTATAATTAAATTAACGTTTTTGAGGCTAATTATTTTAATTATCTTATCTTGGGTCAAAAATTATGATTAATTACACATAGACTTATAAATGTAAGTATTTTTTTTATTGTGTTACCGAAAAGCATCTTTATCTTGAAAGCTGATTTGTTTCGTTTTATAACAGATTTCACTATATATTTCGGTGGAGAATTGAATTAAGTGAGTAATAAATTATTTTTTGGTGACATGTTCATCCATTTGTCGTCTCTTCCATTCATTACAACAGTAAATCAAATCTATGGAAGCTATAATTAAGATGTAATTTTGAGTAATAATAATAATGGATGTTGAGAAAAACGTAATTTCAAGTAGTTAAATAATTTATTGACATAATTTCAAAATGAATGGAACATCAATATCGATTAATTATTTCTGAATTAAAAATAAATTATTTTTGAATGAAAAAATTAAGATTTGAAATTATATGTAAAAAATTGTATATGATGTTTTATGACTAAGTATAAATAAAATATTCTAATGAGTTTATGAATAGCGCATTAATTGCATTTAAAATGCACGATTGTGTGGAAAATATAAATTTATTTACTTTAATTTTAAATCTTTATTAAGAATAATGTTACTGCAATAATTTTGCATTACATGAGTAATATTAAATTTTTGAAATATTATTCATTTTTTGCCTTTAAAACCACTAATGGAATAATTATTAAATTACACACATTTTGTGAAACACTACCTTTAAGTAATTACAATGAAATTAAAAAACAAAATTTTGTTCTGAGTAATTTTGATATTGTAGTTAAATACATTTTTTACGATTTAAAGTAAATAAATAGATCCTGAAATAAAAATCATTATAATCACATTAAATTTAAGGAACACGCATTCTTCAGATTTTTATTAAATAGTTGATAAAATAATGTTTTTCTGAGAGAAATAGGAGTTTTATTTTTAAATTTTTATAAAACCTGCATTTAAACAAAATGGAATAAAACTTGATATTTTATGAAAATAAGACCATTAGTTAAATAAATAAAAACACATTTTATTCAGTACAAACTCATTATAAGGGAAGCTGCAGTATGACGATTTTATATTTTGCTGCGAATGCTTTTATTATATAGCGAATTTCTATAGTTATGGGGCAAAATTTATTTTTGAGAAATAATTTGTCGCCATTATTCCTGTACAAACAATTTGATCCTTTTTAAAGTATATTTTAATTTATACAGTCGTAATATTAATGTAATTAAAATTTAAAAAATTAAAAGTAGTCAATATATATTAAAAGTTGCTTGTGATACGCCTACAAAATCTTGTCCACCAGGAAAAATATTGTGCCAAACTATGATTTTTCGCCAAGAATGGAAACCAGTAACTAGATGCTACTTGCCACCTTTAAAATGTCTTTCTTTTTAAGCATTTTCTTTAAATAAGTTTTTTTATTAATATTTACGTGTGTAACACACACACACACACACACACACACACATATATATATATATATATATATATATATATACATATATATATATATATATATATATATATATATATATATATATATATATATATATATATATTTACGTGCTTTTATAATATTTACATGTGTTACAAGGAAGAAAACCGTGAAACTTTACAAGCATCTACAGACGAGTGAAAAAAATTTTTAAAACATCTGATGTTTAATAGAGTGCAGAATCAAACTTTTTTTAATGCTGTTCGTAACAAAAAATAACTGTACTCGATTCGAAATAAGCGCTAGGGCATGTTTTTTAAATAATTAATGAAGAGTTATTGTCCTTTTTCAATTGTAACTAGTTGCAAAAATAGGAAAAAGAATATAACCTATATACTTATATTTTGTATGCTTGAAATTTTTGTGCG
This sequence comes from Latrodectus hesperus, assembly GCA_037975125.1. Taxonomy (NCBI): domain Eukaryota; kingdom Metazoa; phylum Arthropoda; class Arachnida; order Araneae; family Theridiidae; genus Latrodectus; species Latrodectus hesperus. The sequence goes on from CM075853.1 coordinate 81,517,365, forward strand.
TGTTAATAGAATGTAATTATTTTACAGAGAAATGCATGAAAAATTATTTTCTGGGTAATAGTATATCCTCTATTTGCTTTAGTGTTCCTTGTCTACATAGGGGGCAGAGGCCTGTTTGGTTAGAGCTTTCGTTATCCAAATGTAGTGAGTTCGAATCCCAACCACAACGGAGATCCGTCGTGTTCTCTCATGGCGGCTCGTTATAGTCACAATGATGAAGAAATATCAATGGGGGTGGTAGGTCAAATATGGGGGGATCTTCTGTTTGCTCTCTGCTTCAAAATTACGAGGACCGATCCCGTTTTGTAATCAATGTCACTGGGTGCCTCACTAGATAAAGGTACCGCCACTTCCATCCCTTGTGCCCAAGCGGTGTTTCTTAATGGCTTCATAGCCAAATGTATGAGCATTTGAAATAAATTAAAGTAAATAGAAATCATTTCACGAAATAATTACATTTATTTACTACTAGTATGTGTTTATTTTTATTATCAGTTAAATTCTAAATTATTTCGCTTTAAGTAAAAAAAAGCAAATAATTTTGTAATCATAGAAAATTCTGATTGTATCAAAATCATATGTATTAACTCATCGCTTTAGGAATAAAAAAATAAATAAACTCTTGTTTTTAGTAATTACTGTCATTAAACATCAGGAATAGAAATGTCTTCAACCGGAATGCATTTATATCATGACACAAAAAAATAATAATTGCTCATAAAGGACCATTTAATTCTGTTTCACATTATTCAAATGAATTTGTGGATAACATTTAATTAAAAAGAGTGACATACAATAAGTTTTCGATGAAGCAATTTCGTAAAGAAAAAACATATTATAAGATTGATAAAATAACTATCCTAACTTGCATGTGAGTGATGAAGTATCATTTAACCCATGGGATCCCAAAGTGGTCCAGGTAAACCCCCAGGGGTCCATAGGAGACCGCATGGGGGTCCACGTAGACCTGAAAAGAAAACAGCGGTTTACAAGTTCTAAATGGAGGTCCGCGAAAAGTTTTCTGGTTCTCATAATAAAGAACAAACATTTTGGCTTGGATTTACCTATCAACGTAGGCAGGTAGCATCACTTACTAGATAGGTACACAAAAGTATTCGAGACTCAGTTCAAACACAGAATTGAATAGAACAATAAATAATAGTACACCACACGTCGAGACTTGAAAAGTGCCGCCCGTGCGCCCGCTCGTCCGGGATGCTTGTTTAGACCTGTAAAGAGATGAAATGCGGGTTGCGCTGTGCTTACAATCGACATTAGTATAAATAGGAATGCCAAGAACAAAACGTATGACTATTTTTTATTCTTGATTTACATTTCAGAGTTCATTGTTGATTTTTTGTAATAATAAATGCTTATAATTTTGTTGAACCACAAGTATTATTTTAATAAATAGGACACAGGAAAATTTCCTACTTTTTTTTCTTCTTAACCCAATTTAGAGTGATATATTTTAGGAGTTTTGGGAGTACAGTAGAAATGTAGCAGCAGTGGTTCTACCGAAAATAGTAAAACTTTGAAAGTGGTCCACGAAAAAAAAAGCTTGGGAACCCATGATTTAACCTTACAATATTCGTAAATGGAATTTAAAGGTTACCTACCCATCTTCCTTTTTTCCAGTCTACAGTAAAAAAAATCGTATGTTTGTGTTTTTTTGAGTCATTGAACTTAGTTACATTGTTTTTACTGTGTGGCTATAGTTTTATCAAATTTAATTGCTTGAATGTTATTTTATGTATACAAATTAGGGCTAAGATTTTAAATTTTTGGCAGTCTTTAAAAATTAATAGCGTTGGCATCTTACACTTAGGTAATTTTTATAATTTGGATAGCGTAAACTATAGAATTGGATAGCGTGAACTGTAGAAAAAAATTATGATATTTCTTTCACATTTATGCATGATAATGCGTCAATTCATCAGAGTGCCAGTACCAGAAACAGGTTAAATTCGCGAGAAATCCCTGTTTTACATCACCCTCCCCGTTCTCCAGATCTCAATCCCATCGAGAGCATATGGGGAATATTAATTTTGCCGAATATGCGACGAAAGTAGACAGTACAGCTCTATTCAAGAGCTCATAAGTGCCATTAAAGTTGCGTGGAATTCTCTAGAAGAAGTCATGATAAATATTGTATGCCAAATCTTATTTTTAATTTAATTCGAAATAAAGGAGGCCAAATTTGAAGTTTTTGATGTAAAACTTGTAAAATAATTTTGTTAATAAAAGAAATATTTTCTTTGAGGTTATAATTATTTAGCATCAATTAGTATAAATTTTACGATTTTTGGTGATTATATTTTACAAAAATATTTCTTAACAGAATACCAAACTAAAAATATTGTTTTATAATAATGTAATTCTTCATTTTAAACTGAAAAAAGTTTTGAAACAATTGAATTTATTAAATAATTGATAGACATATTAGTGAGGTTATAATTTTTTGGAGAACTTTATTAATAATACTTTTGATTTTAAAATTTATCAGATCAGGGAGTTAACAGAAGTGTGTTTTTTTTCTTTATTCAACAGTTGTTCTTGAGAATATACAGGAAGTTCATAAGTATTTTCATTTTGATCCGCATTTAGCCAAAATTTTAAAAAACTTTTGGAGTATTTTTAACTTTTCATTACATAGAATATTTTTAAGTACTATGTAGGTGCTTATTATTTATAAAATATAGTAACAAATATTCAGAAATTTAGAGTGAGCTAAACATAAAAGATACAATGATTTAAAATTATTTGATTAAAATTTTGCATATGGTCGTTTCCAATTGGTGGCTGATTACAACATATTTCCATTAATATTTGGAACTATTTATCATTAAATTATTTTTGCGACCTATTAATTCAAAGTGCGACATATTAATTCCTACAAGTATGAAATTCTATTAAGTACATTGTGATAAATGCATGTTATGTTTTATGAATGCAATGTAACTAGTACTAGAAAACAAAGGTATACAGATTTTTTACTATAAATACAAGATGTTTGTTCTTTCAATAAATATGTGATTATTTATTGACAGAACAAACGTCTTGATTTATCGCAAAATTTGTTCAAAATATCTTTCAATTTTAACTACTGTTTAAGAAGTACAAAAATAACAAAAATATTATGCTTCATCAAAATTATTTTGGTGTTATTCCATAAAAAGTAATGTAAAATGTATTCTAATTCATAAAAGCTTTGATACCTCATTGTAGGCAGCCTATCGGCAAAAGGATTTTTTTAATACCCACTGTGTATATTCTCTTGCAGTAGAACTTTTCATTGATTTACATATTGCAAGGGAGGTAACCCAGAAAAATTCCAAAAGCAAGGCGTATATAAAAAAATTGAAACGCAATATAAATTTTATTCATAAAAAATTCTTAGTTAGCAATTTAAGTTGAAGGAAAAGTCTTACTTGTATCAACAATATTATTTTAAAGATGCAAAAGTTTATAATTTCAGTTGACAGTATGAATTTATGTTCGACTGCATAAAATTAGTAAAGATGACATCTTACACTTCAGGGATATACCTTTACTATCTCAGGGACGGATATTCATCTTTTGAAAATCTTTCAAGATAAAATTTCAGCCCATAAATTAAATCGTAAGAGAAATTTTTTGTTAAGTCTAGAATTTTTCAATCAATATGGGAAAAGGGTTTAGTTATAGGTACCATACGAGACTAATTTTTTCAAAAATATCATTGGTTTCCAGTGAGTGGTTTCTATCATCGGACAATTGGGTTACCACTGGGATTAGACTACTTGTTGCTTCACATTATCGTTAGAAATCTGAAAGTTTTTTGTATGTCCTATTAAGCAAAAAGCCCTGCATTTTTGAGTGAAAAAGCTCTTGATTTTACTGTAGTTCAAAAAGTTATCAATCTCATCATAAGCTAACAATGGTATAACTTTGTCCTCACTAAAGATTGGGAAATTTGTGCAACAGATATATTATATGCGGTGTCACCAAAAGCATGAGAAAATCACAAATTAAAGATTATTTTCATTAAATATTCATGAAACTACTTATAAAAATGGATTTTAAATATTAAATATTATGGTTAAAATTTTATAACTAAAAATAGAGTTACTCCACATTTAAAGAAAATTCAACCGCAAAACATATCTATGAATAAAAATTTTTTTAACTGTACGTAATATTTGTTAAGTAATAAGATGTATATTCAATATTTTCACTATTATAAGAGAAAAGAGTATAGAAAAGCTTTTTTTACTGCAAAGGAAGAATTTTTTGATTGTATATGGAGATTTTGAAATACATGGGAATCGGGTTCATATATAAATTGTATGGTTTTTCTAAGATTTGTTTTTAGCTTTTAAATGGAAAAGTGGAGAGAATATTTGTTAGTTGAACTAAACACATAAACAGTGAATTAATATTAGGCAAATTTTGAATTATCATGCAAACTTAATTTGCTAGACCTACTGAAAATAATTTTTTAAATATGATTTTGAAATATTTCATAAATTAAGTATGTTGATAGTTTACTGTATTATTTTTATCACATGAAGAGAATTGAAAATGAGGTATACTTAAGTAATGTATGAAAAAAGTTTCAGAATTTGGAGGAAAAGTTTTTTTTAACTATTTTAGCGAAAACTAATATTATTTGCGCTTTTTTCAAGAGTTGTTTATAAGATACTATATTAGTCATTATTTTTTGCGGTAATATACGAACGAACTTGTCCTAGTTGACATCTGATATCTTATCAATTCCAGATTTTTCAAAATATATTCGTCATTTATTGCAGTATTCGCCGCCTGCCCTGTCTAGTGTTCAGAGTGCCTGACTACGGATAGAGAGGTCCTGGGTTCGAATCCCGGTTCGGGCCGGTCCGAGCCTGTTGCCGGTTCGGGCAACAGGCAAATGGATATACTTTTTTTTCTCTCTCTATCTATCCTATCTTTGTCCTTTCCTTATATGAATGAGGTGTGAATGGTTGCCTACCCTATAAATGGGTCCCTATGGCAAGTGTGCACTGAGGAAGTCGGACTCCACACCAAATATGGTTCAGTTGGAAAAGTGAAGCAACGCACCCCATATTGCCAGCCTAGCTGACACACGACAACAACAACATTGCAGTATTCAAACTAATATTGCAAGTGTAAAATAGCCTTATTAATCCTGGAGTTCAAACACCATAGATTTACTGTGATTGGATAAGAGAGTGATCCTCTGTGTAAGTATAAAATATTTTTTATGCAGCAATATTATATGCTTTGAAACTATTGCTGGATTTTTCTCAGATTTAATTGCAGGATTTTTTTTTAATACAACCACACTCATTTATTTTTATTGGCAATCAAAACATGTGCATGCTGTAATATTTTTTAACTCATATCTATTAAACAGACATACTTAATTTCTAGAGAGCAATTCACGCTTCTTCTTTTGAAACCATTTACAGGTAAAAATGAACTTTTCTAAGTTATATGCAAATGAATATAAATGTGTTCATTTTTAGTATTTAAAAATTTTAAAGCACATTCCTGTTATTGCATTAATTCTATGTATTCATCTAGTGTTTGAGTATATGTTTATATATTATTAATTTCTTTACTTTTTGTTTTTGTGGCCACTTTAGAAGCTACTAAACAATTTTGTAGGTAACTAAAAAGTGATTTAATATTTTACTTGATCAAATTAAAACATGAAACTCTTAATATATTAATCTTTTAGTTACATTTCTAAATATAATAAATGATACTAATAATCTACAGTAAACATATCGTGAAAGTTTACTTTAACAAAAGATTTTAGAGCCAATTTTTGAAATGAATAAATTGTATTAAAACTATACATGTTCTGAACAGCAAATGAATTAAAATGTTAAATTTAATATGGAAAATGTTTTAAAAAAACAAGAGAGTAAAATGAATAAAATGTGTTTCAGTATCTGTGTTCGAAAAACATTGTTTCCTATGGCTATTTCCAAATGGTGTATCTGTCATTAAAGTATTTATTAAATACAAATTTAAAAATCTGCATTTTATACTTTTACTACTACTAAAATATAATTCATAAAATCACCAGAGTTAGATAATTGTCAGTATTTTGTTTTATAAATTCGATGTTGGAATCATTCTGTAAAGATGACATATTCGTTTAAAATAAATAATGCTTAAGCAGTTATGAGACGATAAAGTTCTCTATAAACTAATAATGTTAAATAATTTCAATTTCTTTTAGTTTCTAACTCGTTTTATTTTATATTCAGATAGAAAATTTTCATAATATTTTGAATGAATTAAAATGAAATTTTTGAAAAAAATCATGGTTTAAGCTTCATTATTTAAAACTTATCTTTTTTACATTTTTCTGATTTCTTGAAAGAACTGAAATGTTCAGTCTGCAAATATTTTTATTGAGAAATCTGCAGTATGCTATTGACAAAAAAAGGGTAAGTTTTAAAATTTTCCAGTATGTTATATGTATTAAATTTTTTATTTTTTTCTTTGTGAACACTGATCTACCAGTTAAGAAAGCTAGTATTCAATAATAAAAGTTTAGTCATTAAAAATATAATGAGGGTTATGTTGCCTTTTTAATAAATTTGTCATTATTTAGTTTTCAAATTAAAATTAAGTGTTAAAAAATTTAGGTCAAGAAAATATATTTTAGATTTATACAGTCTGTACTAAATAATATAATTTGTAATACTAATAATTAATCAGAAAATATTTATGGATATCATTATTATCAAACTTATATTTCAGTCTTTAATGATTGATAATTGAATCTTTAAAAATATCATTGTATCAAATATCAATTTTTCCTTTAAACATCAGAAATTCTTGAGTCCAGTAACGATCTAAATGTTGGTCATGTTAAATAGACACTACCAAGACGTCAAAAATATTTTATAAATTTTATAAACATCATCGCTTTTTATGAAAGTTTACTACGACTTATATATTGTATTATATGGTATTGAGGGCTGTTTTATCGCCAAAGCGGAAGTAAAGGATTTTCTAATAAAAAACGCTAAGAAAAGTGAAGAAACTAATATAGCCTGACAAATCATTTTGGGCACTTTTACCAAATAAGTGACAAGTGCACGTTTGTATGAGACATGCACAAGCGTGGGATCGTGATTATCTCCTTCAAACTGTCATGTATGCAGCTGCTAAATCGCAGTCTGGAAGGAAGGATGTCTGGAGACAATTGTAGCAGAGATCAGTTTCATCCTATGATGCAAATCTTGTTTCCTATAGGAGACGGGATTTTCCAGGATGATTATGCACTTAGCCATGAATTGAGGCCTGTTCAAATACGTGCTTTGGTGAATACAAGGAAGAAGTCAAGTACCTCACCATTTACTGCACAATCATCCTATTTCAATATAACTGAATTGTTGTGATAATTGTAGATCGTTCCTTACCGAATATAACCATTATTTATATTTGGAAAATTTGTAAAAAATCCTATTTTTTTTAATATAAATTGGGTTACATAGGAAACAAGTGTAGTGGTTTTTCTGTACATATAAATATTTTTTGAAGCACAAAAAAGTGATTTGATGTATTACATATATGTTTTTCCATATACTTAGTTTTCATTTTGTAAAATATGACTTGCTATTTTAATAAGTATTAAAAAGGATAATTGAATGGGTATTAAGTATCTAAAGTCTTATTTATTTTTATAAATTTAAATTAAAAGAATTCATTACCACATGTCAGCATTTTTTGATATGGTTTTGAATAATACATAAGAAATGTGTTTTCCTGACTGTGCTTCATAACAATCAATGTCATAGGATAAAATTATCAGCATTTATTTTTAGTTCTAAAAAATTTTATTCAAGATTGAATCACTTTTATTTCCAGAACATGTTAATTTTTTCATAGCATATTTAATGCATTTATTAAATTATTTTAGAGTATATATAAGCTAGAATGTAATATTTTTAAAATATGTTAAATTGTAAAAAACTTAAGTTAATTCTAAGACAAACACAAAAACAAATATGGGAAACAGTAGGAGTTTTTTCTAGTAATATTATTCATAACAAAATTTCTTGTTTTAAGTATTAATTAAATATACAAATGTGTGTTACGAATAAAATATGATAAAACATCTTATTTTTTCAATTGATTCTAAAACTAGAAATTCTGATCGGAAAATTATTTTTTATATCTGTGTTCTTATTCAATGTGTATATCGAAAAATTACAAAACTTCCATTTATTCTTATTTTACAAGTAGGAAATAATACATATGATACCTGTTTGTACATGCCCCTATATAAAAAACGCTGGTTATCATGAACTTCTAATTTACTATCACTTATGATTTTACAAACTAGTGACTAATCACTGGCATCCAGCATAGGTGCAATAATTTTAATTCCATTTTAACAACGAAAATTTTGGAAAATTCTCTTAATTATGAACTTATTTACATGCCCTTTTCGTTTGCATTTTTATTTTTATTAATGTTTCTTTTTTCCAATTCCTTTTCAATTTGGAAAACTTGGATTAACAATTTATTCGAGAATCATAAGCATTTCGAGATTATATATATATATATATATATATATATATATATATATATATATATATATATATATATATATATATATATATATATATATATATATATATATATATATATACATATATATATATATATATATATATATATATATATATATATATATATATATATACATACATACATATATATATATATATATATATATATATATATATATATATATATATATATATATATATATATATATATATATATATATATATATATATATATATATATATATATATATATATATATATATATATATATATATATATATATACATACATACATACATATATATATATATATATATATATATATATATATATATATATATATATATATATATATATATATATATATATATATATATATATATATATATATATATATATAAAGAGAGAGAGAAAGATTGCTGAAGTTAAAGTCCCAAGTCTTTTAAAGCCTCTTATGTTGAATTTCTGTCACCTGATCTAGTTCTCGTCTTACACTGCAGGTAAGAAACTATTTTTAAGTGCAAATGTCGGAAAGTTCTTTTGCAAATGTTGATAATGTCTTGGAATCGCCATATGAAACTGATGTTGACGGTGCAATGCACTTGGCAGTACATGCTTGGTAAAATTTTGCAAAAGAAACAATAGAGATCACTTTTATGTCCATCCTTTATTATATACCATAGCTGAAGAAGGTCCGGAGCATTTGCCTGATGACTTTAGTGAAGATGAGGGACTCATCCATGAATCTCGACAAGAAAGCCCGCTGCTCCTCTAAATCACTGGATTTTTTTTTTAATTGCGACTGGATGAAATTCTGACTTAAGAACTATGATTGAATGATTGAGAACAATGACAAGTGAAAATGTAAAAGAGTTTTCATGTGTCAAACAAGAAGAAAGATGGCAGTGCAGTTACCATCTACCAAACAAGGAGCTGAAAGGCAGACAAGATTAAGTACTCTGTTACCCTTATCCAAACTAAATTTCTGTATCCAGTGTTTTTATCACCATATTATTTAAATTCAATTTTCTACTCTGCCTTACCGGCATACTTGAAACAAAGTTCTGTATTGCTGATGCACTTAGAACTTTGCCGATCTGGCATTGCTTTATTCAAATTTAATTTTGTTTTCTTTAACTGTCATTAATTATTTACGCATGCCAGTTCGTCACAGGGGGTGTATCCCTGGTATTTTAAAAGCAACAGATTAAAAGAATCAGCTACGGGGTGGTTTTGTTCGACGCATTTGTATACCTCCTGTGTCTGATAGTTTTTCTTTTCGGTCAAAGCGTAATGCCTTGGTATTATAATCTATTTATTTTTATTTGTAACGATAATGAATAAGTTAACTGAAATGTTTTATTTTATCTGTTATGAAATTTTAAATTTATGTTGTGTATTTTAATATGTTTAATATTAATAAAACAGAACTTATATAAATGAAGAATATCAAGTCTAATTATTGATATAATCTTATTTTAATAAATCAGGTTCTATGTATAAAAACGAAATACTTTATAAATACTTAAACTAATAGCTATTGTTTCTTTTGCTTTATTAAGCTTAATCAATTGTAGCTCTATTTATAGTAGTAACTCTTTGGCAATTAGCCTAATCGTGAGTATTTCTATCTGGATAGCTTGAAATGTTACGCTGCATTTACAAAAATGGAAAATGTGGAATTATTTAAAAACGTGACTTACAATAACAGAATACTTTACCTAACTTATGGTTAGTAAAATAAAAGTTAGCTTTTAAATATAAATATGTTTCATATAAAGTAAACACTGAAATTTCTTAGTAAAATAATTATTTAAAAAGAGAGAATAGCTTCGTAAAAAATTAGTTTTAAAGTTAAATTTTACTTATATTTTTAAGAACTATTTTAACGTTTGGAACCAATTCGCAAAACATTCTTCAATTGTATTATTAAAAGAGAAAAACTAAATACAAATAAATAAACTAAATGCATAACAACAAAATTAATTCAAAATGCTTCTTAACATTTAAATTTTTCTAAAATATGTTTATATAATTGAATTTTGAAAGTTGCTGTTTAATATTCTTGAAGGACATCTGCATCTTTACCATCAAGAAATTTAAAGGTTTGTTATAATTTTTCACTGTATTTCTTTTTAAATTTTAATTCATATTTCAGGCTATGCAGTTTCTTGGATGTTTTGATGAAGTCATTCCATTCTTCAATTTTTAAGTTTGACAAATACAGTGAACATAATTAGCTTTTGAGGTATTATTAAAACTATTGGTAAAATTTAGTTAAAATCGTTATATAAAAATGTCCAAAAATACACTTATTTTTTTCAGGTTGTACAAAACAGGCATGCGCTAAGCAGAAGTACCAAGTGTGATGCATATTAAAACGGTATCCGGAATCGAATTCAGAAACTTCCACCTAACGTATTAAGGACTTGGCGTAATCTTAGTCTCACATGTGTAAAAGCAGCGGTAATAATTCTTCTCTAGATGCTTTACTAAGCGATCGCAACTGGATATGATAACCGCTAGTCGAAGCGGTGAATGTTGGTATAGAATGCAAACTTCAGTGCAAACAATACTGATGAATTTTTCATGCCTATTCTACATCTTCAAGAGAATGATCTGGCAAGTGTTCATCATTTCTGAAACTTAATGATGGACTCGAAGAGGTAGAAACCAATTATTTTTATCCTGAAAGTTAATTTCAGATAGTTGATATCTTTAGTAGGATATTGCAGGCCCTGTAATCTTTCATATTTCATATTTTACATATTTTCTTTCATATTTTACAGGTGTCGCCTGAGCATATCTTGAGCTGTTCGAATTTTGACTTAGAAGAGGCTTTTTCAAAGCCCTTTATTGTTTTTGTATATCCTGGCTGTTTATATGGACTTGTGGAGTTGGTCTTGTATTGGAATTGGACCATCTGGGATTAGCATCAACAGCACAATTTAAAAATAACCGCCGAGATATTGTGATTACTTATTCTTCATTTACGATTATCGTACCCCTTTGGATACACATGACATCTTCATCCAGTTAACAGCAGAATATCTTCAAGCAATATGACGATGACGCAATATGATAATAAATTTTTTATTTAACCTTGTGGTATTTACTATTTATTTAGTATTTAAAGATTTTTTTAAATTTAATTCTTTGAAGTCATTTTTTTTTCGAAAGATTTAATTTTCGTAGAAATAGTTTATTAAATTTAATTTAACAGTTTGTTTTTATAAGTGATTAGATAATGTTAAATTAAACAAAAATACATTTAAAACGTATATTTATTTTTTCATTAAAGTTTACGTGTGTTTTTAGTTAATAAAAGTTCTAACACGATGTTAAGAAAACAAAATTTGATTTTATATTTCCATTAAAAAAAAATAAGCTATCAAAACTTTTAATCAATTTTTTTTGTATGAAAAAGGTGAAAGTACGACTTTGCTCTAAACACTTGCCATAGGTACCCGTTAATAGGGTAGGCAACCATTCATACATGGAAAGGACAAAGACAGGATAGATAGAGAGAGAAAGTACACCCATACCCAAACCGGGATTCGAACCCAGGATCTCCTTATCCGCAGTCAGGCACGCTGACCACTAGACAAGTTGAGGGGTGAAAATCCGGAGTTATGTGATTTTCTGACAAATCTGCAATTTTTTTCATTTAAATGGTGAATAATATCATCTATTACACAATCAGATCTCCATTCTCATACTAATCCGGCAATCCTCTCACAAACTGAAAATCAGTTTCCTCTAAGAACCATGAAGCTGAACACGCCATTTGCTTTTACGAGGTTGTGTTTCGCAAATGTTTTCTTTAATCATTTCTTCTCGTCAAAGTATCTAACGTCGTAAACCGAAAGGTCTTCTCTCGAGCAATGGCCTCGCTTTAAACTTTCACTGAATTTCACTAATTTATATGTGAATGTTACAATAGGTTTCAATTTAATTTGTCGAGGGCACACTTCCGATATTTCAGTTTGTACGACACTATTCTCTATTCCGTAGAGTTTTTTCCTATGCAGTAAAACGTGTTTCTTACTAGGCAATATTGCTTTACACATGATATCCCATGTCTCACAGTAAGATTACGCAAATTATGGCATGAAATCTTAGTACGTCAGATAGACGTTTGATTCCAGGTACCGTTGCAAAACGCATTGCATTTGGCAATTTTGCATTCCTCATGTATTTTTTATGAGCCTTGAAGGGAAAATTAAGCTCTGCTTCTAAGCTATTTTTGATTTCATAATTTTAACTGTAAATGTTAGCATGTAGCTTACATTAGATAGTTAAGATGAGGGCATTGTTCCGATTTTCAGTTATGTAAGACAATTTTCTATATTCTATAAAAATTTTCATCGCAGGATATGAATTTGTACGTCCGGCTGTAAGAATTCTCAATCTATGGCGTTGAAGCATTAAGTAGAAGGTTCTAGAATTCCTAATACCGTCAGAAATAATAGCATTTGGCACTTCTGCATGGCGTATGCATGACTTTACAACTGAAAGTAAAATTAGCTTTCTATTTTAAAATTACCTTGATATCACAGTTTTAAGTGTGAATAAATGACAGCATGTACTCTGACTTCATCTATAGAGGGCGCTATTGAGGTATTTCAGCTTGTGCCACTCGTTCCTTAATTGACCTGCATTTGTCATTATGTAGTACAAATACAAATGTCCTGCAGTAAGGTTTCACCAATTATAGCATTAATGTATGAATAATTTAGGTAGAAGGTTCTGGGTTCGATTCCGGATACCTCACAATACGTGTAACATTTGGGACTTCTGCATGGCGTGTGTATGATTTTACAACTGAAAGTATAATTAGCTTCTTATTTTAAAATTTCGTTGATGTCACAGTTTTAAGTGTGAATAAATGACAGCATGTACTCTGACTTCATCTATAGAGGGCGCTATTGAGGTATTTCAGCTTGTGCCACTCGTTCCTTAATTGATCTGCATTTGTCATTATGTAGTACAAATACAAATGTCCTGCAGTAAGGTTTCACCAATTATAGCATTAATGTATAAATAATTTAGGTAGAAGGTTCAGGGCTCGATTCCGGATACCTCACAATACGCGTAACATTTTGGACTTCTGCATGGCGTATGTATGATTTTACAACTGAAAGTATAATTAGCTTCTTATTTTAAAATTTCCTTGATGTCACAGTTTTAAGTGTGAATAAATGACAGCATGTACTCTGACTTCATCTATAGAGGGCGCTATTGAGGTATTTCAGCTTGTGCCACTCGTTCCTTAATTGATCTGCATTTGTCATTATGTAGTACAAATACAAATGTCCTGCAGTAAGGTTTCACCAATTATAGCATTAATGTATAAATAATTTAGGTAGAAGGTTCAGGGCTCGATTCCGGATACCTCACAATACGCGTAACATTTTGGACTTCTGCATGGCGTATGTATGATTTTACAACTGAAAGTATAATTAGCTTCTTATTTTAAAATTTCCTTGATGTCACAGTTTTAAGTGTGAATAAATGACAGCATGTACTCTGACTTCATCTATAGAGGGCGCTATTGAGGTATTTCAGCTTGTGCCACTCGTTCCTTAATTGATCTGCATTTGTCATTATGTAGTACAAATACAAATGTCCTGCAGTAAGGTTTCACCAATTATAGCATTAATGTATAAATAATTTAGGTAGAAGGTTCAGGGCTCGATTCCGGATACCTCACAATACGCGTAACATTTTGGACTTCTGCATGGCGTATGTATGATTTTACAACTGAAAGTATAATTAGCTTCTTATTTTAAAATTTCCTTGATGTCACAGTTTTAAGTGTGAATAAATGACAGCATGTACTCTGACTTCATCCATAGAGGGCGCTATTGAGGTATTTCAGCTTGTGCCACTCGTTCCTTAATTGATCTGCATTTGTCATTATGTAGTACAAATACAAATGTCCTGCAGTAAGGTTTCACCAATTATAGCATTAATGTATAAATAATTTAGGTAGAAGGTTCAGGGCTCGATTCCGGATACCTCACAATACGCGTAACATTTTGGACTTCTGCATGGCGTATGTATGATTTTACAACTGAAAGTATAATTAGCTTCTTATTTTAAAATTTCCTTGATGTCACAGTTTTAAGTGTGAATAAATGACAGCATGTACTCTGACTTCATCCATAGAGGGCGCTATTGAGGTATTTCAGCTTGTGCCACTCGTTCCTTAATTGATCTGCATTTGTCATTATGTAGTACAAATACAAATGTCCTGCAGTAAGGTTTCACCAATTATAGCATTAATGTATAAATAATTTAGGTAGAAGGTTCAGGGCTCGATTCCGCATACCTCACAATACGCGTAACATTTTGGACTTCTGCATGGCGTATGTATGATTTTACAACTGAAAGTATAATTAGCTTCTTATTTTAAAATTTCCTTGATGTCACAGTTTTAAGTGTGAATAAATGACAGCATGTACTCTGACTTCATCTATAGAGGGCGCTATTGAGGTATTTCAGCTTGTGCCACTCGTTCCTTAATTGATCTGCATTTGTCATTATGTAGTACAAATACAAATGTCCTGCAGTAAGGTTTCACCAATTATAGCATTAATGTATAAATAATTTAGGTAGAAGGTTCAGGGCTCGATTCCGGATACCTCACAATACGCGTAACATTTTGGACTTCTGCATGGCGTATGTATGATTTTACAACTGAAAGTATAATTAGCTTCTTATTTTAAAATTTCCTTGATGTCACAGTTTTAAGTGTGAATAAATGACAGCATGTACTCTGACTTCATCTATAGAGGGCGCTATTGAGGTATTTCAGCTTGTGCCACTCGTTCCTTAATTGATCTGCATTTGTCATTATGTAGTACAAATACAAATGTCCTGCAGTAAGGTTTCACCAATTATAGCATTAATGTATAAATAATTTAGGTAGAAGGTTCAGGGCTCGATTCCGGATACCTCACAATACGCGTAACATTTTGGACTTCTGCATGGCGTATGTATGATTTTACAACTGAAAGTATAATTAGCTTCTTATTTTAAAATTTCCTTGATGTCACAGTTTTAAGTGTGAATAAATGACAGCATGTACTCTGACTTCATCTATAGAGGGCGCTATTGAGGTATTTCAGCTTGTGCCACTCGTTCCTTAATTGATCTGCATTTGTCATTATGTAGTACAAATACAAATGTCCTGCAGTAAGGTTTCACCAATTATAGCATTAATGTATAAATAATTTAGGTAGAAGGTTCAGGGCTCGATTCCGGATACCTCACAATACGCGTAACATTTTGGACTTCTGCATGGCGTATGTATGATTTTACAACTGAAAGTATAATTAGCTTCTTATTTTAAAATTTCCTTGATGTCACAGTTTTAAGTGTGAATAAATGACAGCATGTACTCTGACTTCATCTATAGAGGGCGCTATTGAGGTATTTCAGCTTGTGCCACTCGTTCCTTAATTGATCTGCATTTGTCATTATGTAGTACAAATACAAATGTCCTGCAGTAAGGTTTCACCAATTATAGCATTAATGTATAAATAATTTAGGTAGAAGGTTCAGGGCTCGATTCCGGATACCTCACAATACGCGTAACATTTTGGACTTCTGCATGGCGTATGTATGATTTTACAACTGAAAGTATAATTAGCTTCTTATTTTAAAATTTCCTTGATGTCACAGTTTTAAGTGTGAATAAATGACAGCATGTACTCTGACTTCATCTATAGAGGGCGCTATTGAGGTATTTCAGCTTGTGCCACTCGTTCCTTAATTGATCTGCATTTGTCATTATGTAGTACAAATACAAATGTCCTGCAGTAAGGTTTCACCAATTATAGCATTAATGTATAAATAATTTAGGTAGAAGGTTCAGGGCTCGATTCCGGATACCTCACAATACGCGTAACATTTTGGACTTCTGCATGGCGTATGTATGATTTTACAACTGAAAGTATAATTAGCTTCTTATTTTAAAATTTCCTTGATGTCACAGTTTTAAGTGTGAATAAATGACAGCATGTACTCTGACTTCATCTATAGAGGGCGCTATTGAGGTATTTCAGCTTGTGCCACTCGTTCCTTAATTGATCTGCATTTGTCATTATGTAGTACAAATACAAATGTCCTGCAGTAAGGTTTCACCAATTATAGCATTAATGTATAAATAATTTAGGTAGAAGGTTCAGGGCTCGATTCCGGATACCTCACAATACGCGTAACATTTTGGACTTCTGCATGGCGTATGTATGATTTTACAACTGAAAGTATAATTAGCTTCTTATTTTAAAATTTCCTTGATGTCACAGTTTTAAGTGTGAATAAATGACAGCATGTACTCTGACTTCATCTATAGAGGGCGCTATTGAGGTATTTCAGCTTGTGCCACTCGTTCCTTAATTGATCTGCATTTGTCATTATGTAGTACAAATACAAATGTCCTGCAGTAAGGTTTCACCAATTATAGCATTAATGTATAAATAATTTAGGTAGAAGGTTCAGGGCTCGATTCCGGATACCTCACAATACGCGTAACATTTTGGACTTCTGCATGGCGTATGTATGATTTTACAACTGAAAGTATAATTAGCTTCTTATTTTAAAATTTCCTTGATGTC
This sequence comes from Latrodectus hesperus, assembly GCA_037975125.1. NCBI lineage: Eukaryota > Metazoa > Arthropoda > Arachnida > Araneae > Theridiidae > Latrodectus > Latrodectus hesperus. The sequence continues at coordinate 81,534,568 of CM075853.1, forward strand.
ACAGTTTTAAGTGTGAATAAATGACAGCATGTACTCTGACTTCATCTATAGAGGGCGCTATTGAGGTATTTCAGCTTGTGCCACTCGTTCCTTAATTGATCTGCATTTGTCATTATGTAGTACAAATACAAATGTCCTGCAGTAAGGTTTCACCAATTATAGCATTAATGTATAAATAATTTAGGTAGAAGGTTCAGGGCTCGATTCCGGATACCTCACAATACGCGTAACATTTTGGACTTCTGCATGGCGTATGTATGATTTTACAACTGAAAGTATAATTAGCTTCTTATTTTAAAATTTCCTTGATGTCACAGTTTTAAGTGTGAATAAATGACAGCATGTACTCTGACTTCATCTATAGAGGGCGCTATTGAGGTATTTCAGCTTGTGCCACTCGTTCCTTAATTGATCTGCATTTGTCATTATGTAGTACAAATACAAATGTCCTGCAGTAAGGTTTCACCAATTATAGCATTAATGTATAAATAATTTAGGTAGAAGGTTCAGGGCTCGATTCCGGATACCTCACAATACGCGTAACATTTTGGACTTCTGCATGGCGTATGTATGATTTTACAACTGAAAGTATAATTAGCTTCTTATTTTAAAATTTCCTTGATGTCACAGTTTTAAGTGTGAATAAATGACAGCATGTACTCTGACTTCATCTATAGAGGGCGCTATTGAGGTATTTCAGCTTGTGCCACTCGTTCCTTAATTGATCTGCATTTGTCATTATGTAGTACAAATACAAATGTCCTGCAGTAAGGTTTCACCAATTATAGCATTAATGTATAAATAATTTAGGTAGAAGGTTCAGGGCTCGATTCCGGATACCTCACAATACGCGTAACATTTTGGACTTCTGCATGGCGTATGTATGATTTTACAACTGAAAGTATAATTAGCTTCTTATTTTAAAATTTCCTTGATGTCACAGTTTTAAGTGTGAATAAATGACAGCATGTACTCTGACTTCATCTATAGAGGGCGCTATTGAGGTATTTCAGCTTGTGCCACTCGTTCCTTAATTGATCTGCATTTGTCATTATGTAGTACAAATACAAATGTCCTGCAGTAAGGTTTCACCAATTATAGCATTAATGTATAAATAATTTAGGTAGAAGGTTCAGGGCTCGATTCCGGATACCTCACAATACGCGTAACATTTTGGACTTCTGCATGGCGTATGTATGATTTTACAACTGAAAGTATAATTAGCTTCTTATTTTAAAATTTCCTTGATGTCACAGTTTTAAGTGTGAATAAATGACAGCATGTACTCTGACTTCATCTATAGAGGGCGCTATTGAGGTATTTCAGCTTGTGCCACTCGTTCCTTAATTGATCTGCATTTGTCATTATGTAGTACAAATACAAATGTCCTGCAGTAAGGTTTCACCAATTATAGCATTAATGTATAAATAATTTAGGTAGAAGGTTCAGGGCTCGATTCCGGATACCTCACAATACGCGTAACATTTTGGACTTCTGCATGGCGTATGTATGATTTTACAACTGAAAGTATAATTAGCTTCTTATTTTAAAATTTCCTTGATGTCACAGTTTTAAGTGTGAATAAATGACAGCATGTACTCTGACTTCATCTATAGAGGGCGCTATTGAGGTATTTCAGCTTGTGCCACTCGTTCCTTAATTGATCTGCATTTGTCATTATGTAGTACAAATACAAATGTCCTGCAGTAAGGTTTCACCAATTATAGCATTAATGTATAAATAATTTAGGTAGAAGGTTCAGGGCTCGATTCCGGATACCTCACAATACGCGTAACATTTTGGACTTCTGCATGGCGTATGTATGATTTTACAACTGAAAGTATAATTAGCTTCTTATTTTAAAATTTCCTTGATGTCACAGTTTTAAGTGTGAATAAATGACAGCATGTACTCTGACTTCATCTATAGAGGGCGCTATTGAGGTATTTCAGCTTGTGCCACTCGTTCCTTAATTGATCTGCATTTGTCATTATGTAGTACAAATACAAATGTCCTGCAGTAAGGTTTCACCAATTATAGCATTAATGTATAAATAATTTAGGTAGAAGGTTCAGGGCTCGATTCCGGATACCTCACAATACGCGTAACATTTTGGACTTCTGCATGGCGTATGTATGATTTTACAACTGAAAGTATAATTAGCTTCTTATTTTAAAATTTCCTTGATGTCACAGTTTTAAGTGTGAATAAATGACAGCATGTACTCTGACTTCATCTATAGAGGGCGCTATTGAGGTATTTCAGCTTGTGCCACTCGTTCCTTAATTGATCTGCATTTGTCATTATGTAGTACAAATACAAATGTCCTGCAGTAAGGTTTCACCAATTATAGCATTAATGTATAAATAATTTAGGTAGAAGGTTCAGGGCTCGATTCCGGATACCTCACAATACGCGTAACATTTTGGACTTCTGCATGGCGTATGTATGATTTTACAACTGAAAGTATAATTAGCTTCTTATTTTAAAATTTCCTTGATGTCACAGTTTTAAGTGTGAATAAATGACAGCATGTACTCTGACTTCATCTATAGAGGGCGCTATTGAGGTATTTCAGCTTGTGCCACTCGTTCCTTAATTGATCTGCATTTGTCATTATGTAGTACAAATACAAATGTCCTGCAGTAAGGTTTCACCAATTATAGCATTAATGTATAAATAATTTAGGTAGAAGGTTCAGGGCTCGATTCCGGATACCTCACAATACGCGTAACATTTTGGACTTCTGCATGGCGTATGTATGATTTTACAACTGAAAGTATAATTAGCTTCTTATTTTAAAATTTCCTTGATGTCACAGTTTTAAGTGTGAATAAATGACAGCATGTACTCTGACTTCATCTATAGAGGGCGCTATTGAGGTATTTCAGCTTGTGCCACTCGTTCCTTAATTGATCTGCATTTGTCATTATGTAGTACAAATACAAATGTCCTGCAGTAAGGTTTCACCAATTATAGCATTAATGTATAAATAATTTAGGTAGAAGGTTCAGGGCTCGATTCCGGATACCTCACAATACGCGTAACATTTTGGACTTCTGCATGGCGTATGTATGATTTTACAACTGAAAGTATAATTAGCTTCTTATTTTAAAATTTCCTTGATGTCACAGTTTTAAGTGTGAATAAATGACAGCATGTACTCTGACTTCATCTATAGAGGGCGCTATTGAGGTATTTCAGCTTGTGCCACTCGTTCCTTAATTGATCTGCATTTGTCATTATGTAGTACAAATACAAATGTCCTGCAGTAAGGTTTCACCAATTATAGCATTAATGTATAAATAATTTAGGTAGAAGGTTCAGGGCTCGATTCCGGATACCTCACAATACGCGTAACATTTTGGACTTCTGCATGGCGTATGTATGATTTTACAACTGAAAGTATAATTAGCTTCTTATTTTAAAATTTCCTTGATGTCACAGTTTTAAGTGTGAATAAATGACAGCATGTACTCTGACTTCATCCATAGAGGGCGCTATTGAGGTATTTCAGCTTGTGCCACTCGTTCCTTAATTGATCTGCATTTGTCATTATGTAGTACAAATACAAATGTCCTGCAGTAAGGTTTCACCAATTATAGCATTAATGTATAAATAATTTAGGTAGAAGGTTCAGGGCTCGATTCCGGATACCTCACAATACGCGTAACATTTTGGACTTCTGCATGGCGTATGTATGATTTTACAACTGAAAGTATAATTAGCTTCTTATTTTAAAATTTCCTTGATGTCACAGTTTTAAGTGTGAATAAATGACAGCATGTACTCTGACTTCATCTATAGAGGGCGCTATTGAGGTATTTCAGCTTGTGCCACTCGTTCCTTAATTGATCTGCATTTGTCATTATGTAGTACAAATACAAATGTCCTGCAGTAAGGTTTCACCAATTATAGCATTAATGTATAAATAATTTAGGTAGAAGGTTCAGGGCTCGATTCCGGATACCTCACAATACGCGTAACATTTTGGACTTCTGCATGGCGTATGTATGATTTTACAACTGAAAGTATAATTAGCTTCTTATTTTAAAATTTCCTTGATGTCACAGTTTTAAGTGTGAATAAATGACAGCATGTACTCTGACTTCATCTATAGAGGGCGCTATTGAGGTATTTCAGCTTGTGCCACTCGTTCCTTAATTGATCTGCATTTGTCATTATGTAGTACAAATACAAATGTCCTGCAGTAAGGTTTCACCAATTATAGCATTAATGTATAAATAATTTAGGTAGAAGGTTCAGGGCTCGATTCCGGATACCTCACAATACGCGTAACATTTTGGACTTCTGCATGGCGTATGTATGATTTTACAACTGAAAGTATAATTAGCTTCTTATTTTAAAATTTCCTTGATGTCACAGTTTTAAGTGTGAATAAATGACAGCATGTACTCTGACTTCATCTATAGAGGGCGCTATTGAGGTATTTCAGCTTGTGCCACTCGTTCCTTAATTGATCTGCATTTGTCATTATGTAGTACAAATACAAATGTCCTGCAGTAAGGTTTCACCAATTATAGCATTAATGTATAAATAATTTAGGTAGAAGGTTCAGGGCTCGATTCCGGATACCTCACAATACGCGTAACATTTTGGACTTCTGCATGGCGTATGTATGATTTTACAACTGAAAGTATAATTAGCTTCTTATTTTAAAATTTCCTTGATGTCACAGTTTTAAGTGTGAATAAATGACAGCATGTACTCTGACTTCATCTATAGAGGGCGCTATTGAGGTATTTCAGCTTGTGCCACTCGTTCCTTAATTGATCTGCATTTGTCATTATGTAGTACAAATACAAATGTCCTGCAGTAAGGTTTCACCAATTATAGCATTAATGTATAAATAATTTAGGTAGAAGGTTCAGGGCTCGATTCCGGATACCTCACAATACGCGTAACATTTTGGACTTCTGCATGGCGTATGTATGATTTTACAACTGAAAGTATAATTAGCTTCTTATTTTAAAATTTCCTTGATGTCACAGTTTTAAGTGTGAATAAATGACAGCATGTACTCTGACTTCATCTATAGAGGGCGCTATTGAGGTATTTCAGCTTGTGCCACTCGTTCCTTAATTGATCTGCATTTGTCATTATGTAGTACAAATACAAATGTCCTGCAGTAAGGTTTCACCAATTATAGCATTAATGTATAAATAATTTAGGTAGAAGGTTCAGGGCTCGATTCCGGATACCTCACAATACGCGTAACATTTTGGACTTCTGCATGGCGTATGTATGATTTTACAACTGAAAGTATAATTAGCTTCTTATTTTAAAATTTCCTTGATGTCACAGTTTTAAGTGTGAATAAATGACAGCATGTACTCTGACTTCATCTATAGAGGGCGCTATTGAGGTATTTCAGCTTGTGCCACTCGTTCCTTAATTGATCTGCATTTGTCATTATGTAGTACAAATACAAATGTCCTGCAGTAAGGTTTCACCAATTATAGCATTAATGTATAAATAATTTAGGTAGAAGGTTCAGGGCTCGATTCCGGATACCTCACAATACGCGTAACATTTTGGACTTCTGCATGGCGTATGTATGATTTTACAACTGAAAGTATAATTAGCTTCTTATTTTAAAATTTCCTTGATGTCACAGTTTTAAGTGTGAATAAATGACAGCATGTACTCTGACTTCATCTATAGAGGGCGCTATTGAGGTATTTCAGCTTGTGCCACTCGTTCCTTAATTGATCTGCATTTGTCATTATGTAGTACAAATACAAATGTCCTGCAGTAAGGTTTCACCAATTATAGCATTAATGTATAAATAATTTAGGTAGAAGGTTCAGGGCTCGATTCCGGATACCTCACAATACGCGTAACATTTTGGACTTCTGCATGGCGTATGTATGATTTTACAACTGAAAGTATAATTAGCTTCTTATTTTAAAATTTCCTTGATGTCACAGTTTTAAGTGTGAATAAATGACAGCATGTACTCTGACTTCATCTATAGAGGGCGCTATTGAGGTATTTCAGCTTGTGCCACTCGTTCCTTAATTGATCTGCATTTGTCATTATGTAGTACAAATACAAATGTCCTGCAGTAAGGTTTCACCAATTATAGCATTAATGTATAAATAATTTAGGTAGAAGGTTCAGGGCTCGATTCCGGATACCTCACAATACGCGTAACATTTTGGACTTCTGCATGGCGTATGTATGATTTTACAACTGAAAGTATAATTAGCTTCTTATTTTAAAATTTCCTTGATGTCACAGTTTTAAGTGTGAATAAATGACAGCATGTACTCTGACTTCATCCATAGAGGGCGCTATTGAGGTATTTCAGCTTGTGCCACTCGTTCCTTAATTGATCTGCATTTGTCATTATGTAGTACAAATACAAATGTCCTGCAGTAAGGTTTCACCAATTATAGCATTAATGTATAAATAATTTAGGTAGAAGGTTCAGGGCTCGATTCCGCATACCTCACAATACGCGTAACATTTTGGACTTCTGCATGGCGTATGTATGATTTTACAACTGAAAGTATAATTAGCTTCTTATTTTAAAATTTCCTTGATGTCACAGTTTTAAGTGTGAATAAATGACAGCATGTACTCTGACTTCATCTATAGAGGGCGCTATTGAGGTATTTCAGCTTGTGCCACTCGTTCCTTAATTGATCTGCATTTGTCATTATGTAGTACAAATACAAATGTCCTGCAGTAAGGTTTCACCAATTATAGCATTAATGTATAAATAATTTAGGTAGAAGGTTCAGGGCTCGATTCCGGATACCTCACAATACGCGTAACATTTTGGACTTCTGCATGGCGTATGTATGATTTTACAACTGAAAGTATAATTAGCTTCTTATTTTAAAATTTCCTTGATGTCACAGTTTTAAGTGTGAATAAATGACAGCATGTACTCTGACTTCATCCATAGAGGGCGCTATTGAGGTATTTCAGCTTGTGCCACTCGTTCCTTAATTGATCTGCATTTGTCATTATGTAGTACAAATACAAATGTCCTGCAGTAAGGTTTCACCAATTATAGCATTAATGTATAAATAATTTAGGTAGAAGGTTCAGGGCTCGATTCCGCATACCTCACAATACGCGTAACATTTTGGACTTCTGCATGGCGTATGTATGATTTTACAACTGAAAGTATAATTAGCTTCTTATTTTAAAATTTCCTTGATGTCACAGTTTTAAGTGTGAATAAATGACAGCATGTACTCTGACTTCATCTATAGAGGGCGCTATTGAGGTATTTCAGCTTGTGCCACTCGTTCCTTAATTGATCTGCATTTGTCATTATGTAGTACAAATACAAATGTCCTGCAGTAAGGTTTCACCAATTATAGCATTAATGTATAAATAATTTAGGTAGAAGGTTCAGGGCTGGATTCCGGATACCTCACAATACGCGTAACATTTTGGACTTCTGCATGGCGTATGTATGATTTTACAACTGAAAGTATAATTAGCTTCTTATTTTAAAATTTCCTTGATGTCACAGTTTTAAGTGTGAATAAATGACAGCATGTACTCTGACTTCATCTATAGAGGGCGCTATTGAGGTATTTCAGCTTGTGCCACTCGTTCCTTAATTGATCTGCATTTGTCATTATGTAGTACAAATACAAATGTCCTGCAGTAAGGTTTCACCAATTATAGCATTAATGTATAAATAATTTAGGTAGAAGGTTCAGGGCTCGATTCCGGATACCTCACAATACGCGTAACATTTTGGACTTCTGCATGGCGTATGTATGATTTTACAACTGAAAGTATAATTAGCTTCTTATTTTAAAATTTCCTTGATGTCACAGTTTTAAGTGTGAATAAATGACAGCATGTACTCTGACTTCATCTATAGAGGGCGCTATTGAGGTATTTCAGCTTGTGCCACTCGTTCCTTAATTGATCTGCATTTGTCATTATGTAGTACAAATACAAATGTCCTGCAGTAAGGTTTCACCAATTATAGCATTAATGTATAAATAATTTAGGTAGAAGGTTCAGGGCTCGATTCCGGATACCTCACAATACGCGTAACATTTTGGACTTCTGCATGGCGTATGTATGATTTTACAACTGAAAGTATAATTAGCTTCTTATTTTAAAATTTCCTTGATGTCACAGTTTTAAGTGTGAATAAATGACAGCATGTACTCTGACTTCATCCATAGAGGGCGCTATTGAGGTATTTCAGCTTGTGCCACTCGTTCCTTAATTGATCTGCATTTGTCATTATGTAGTACAAATACAAATGTCCTGCAGTAAGGTTTCACCAATTATAGCATTAATGTATAAATAATTTAGGTAGAAGGTTCAGGGCTCGATTCCGCATACCTCACAATACGCGTAACATTTTGGACTTCTGCATGGCGTATGTATGATTTTACAACTGAAAGTATAATTAGCTTCTTATTTTAAAATTTCCTTGATGTCACAGTATTAAGTGTGAATAAATGACAGCATGTACTCTGACTTCATCTATAGAGGGCGCTATTGAGGTATTTCAGCTTGTGCCACTCGTTCCTTAATTGATCTGCATTTGTCATTATGTAGTACAAATACAAATGTCCTGCAGTAAGGTTTCACCAATTATAGCATTAATGTATAAATAATTTAGGTAGAAGGTTCAGGGCTCGATTCCGTATACCTCACAATACGCGTAACATTTTGGACTTCTGCATGGCGTATGTATGATTTTACAACTGAAAGTATAATTAGCTTCTTATTTTAAAATTTCCTTGATGTCACAGTTTTAAGTGTGAATAAATGACAGCATGTACTCTGACTTCATCCATAGAGGGCGCTATTGAGGTATTTCAGCTTGTGCCACTCGTTCCTTAATTGATCTGCATTTGTCATTATGTAGTACAAATACAAATGTCCTGCAGTAAGGTTTCACCAATTATAGCATTAATGTATAAATAATTTAGGTAGAAGGTTCAGGGCTCGATTCCGCATACCTCACAATACGCGTAACATTTTGGACTTCTGCATGGCGTATGTATGATTTTACAACTGAAAGTATAATTAGCTTCTTATTTTAAAATTTCCTTGATGTCACAGTTTTAAGTGTGAATAAATGACAGCATGTACTCTGACTTCATCTATAGAGGGCGCTATTGAGGTATTTCAGCTTGTGCCACTCGTTCCTTAATTGATCTGCATTTGTCATTATGTAGTACAAATACAAATGTCCTGCAGTAAGGTTTCACCAATTATAGCATTAATGTATAAATAATTTAGGTAGAAGGTTCAGGGCTGGATTCCGGATACCTCACAATACGCGTAACATTTTGGACTTCTGCATGGCGTATGTATGATTTTACAACTGAAAGTATAATTAGCTTCTTATTTTAAAATTTCCTTGATGTCACAGTTTTAAGTGTGAATAAATGACAGCATGTACTCTGACTTCATCTATAGAGGGCGCTATTGAGGTATTTCAGCTTGTGCCACTCGTTCCTTAATTGATCTGCATTTGTCATTATGTAGTACAAATACAAATGTCCTGCAGTAAGGTTTCACCAATTATAGCATTAATGTATAAATAATTTAGGTAGAAGGTTCAGGGCTCGATTCCGGATACCTCACAATACGCGTAACATTTTGGACTTCTGCATGGCGTATGTATGATTTTACAACTGAAAGTATAATTAGCTTCTTATTTTAAAATTTCCTTGATGTCACAGTTTTAAGTGTGAATAAATGACAGCATGTACTCTGACTTCATCTATAGAGGGCGCTATTGAGGTATTTCAGCTTGTGCCACTCGTTCCTTAACCCTTTAACGCGCGGTGGTCGCGCTATGAAACCACCAATTTTCAATATTTTTTCTTAATTCCTTTTCACGATTTTTCACTTAAATTTTATAGATTTTATATCTTTTACTTTTAAATAACACTAACAGATGACAGCACCAAATTAATTTCAGGTCGGACTCCTTCCAATATGTCGTTATTTAATGTTCATTTTTAACAACACAAAATAACGTACTTTTTTAATATAAATAATAATAAATATCAGAAATTTTTTCTTCCTATACCGTCATGTCTGTCCTAAACAATATAAATGCAGCAGTAGTTTGAACTAGATAGTAAAAAACTTTCCTTTTTGAGGGAAATTCCTGGTGGTTGCACTCCGCAACCACCGCGCAGCTAGAACACATGACTTACGTGAACAGCAGACTACATAAACATGGCCGGCATATTATGATTGGGAATTAGAGTGTTTAGGAGTGTGGGGAAGGGGGATTTGAATCACATGGTCATTTTACTTGTAAACAACATGTGGCTATAAATCATAGGGTCATTTTACTTGTAAACAACATGTGGCATTTATATCCCCAGTGAACATGTGCTTTCGCTATTTCTGTTGCAGATTTTTCTTTGCGTTGAATGTTGCGTTTGCTCCCAGGCTAGTACGGAAATTTTTATTTAATAGTATTTTGTGTGTTTTAAATTTAATGTATATATATATATATATATATATATATATATATATATATATATATATATATATATATATATATATATATATATATATATATATATATATATATATATATATATATATATATATATATATATATATATATATATATATATATATATATATATATATATTATCGAAAATAGTATTTACGTAAAAGTTTTATTTAAATTTAAAATAATTAATAGCAATATATTTTAACTGTGTGTAAATATTTTCTTCTACTCTTCAAATTTAAAATGCGTCCCAAAGGGCTTGAAATAGCTGAGGCATTGGCTTTATTTGAAGAAAAGGATTACAATCAAAATATGGGGTATGTGGACTATTTTGATCAATTGAAAAGCTTATATGAAATTGATCGGAAAAGTAAAAAATGGTGGCATCGAATTTCTTCCATTTTATTGATGTCACTATTGTAAATTCCTTTATTATATATCGAATGCTTCCAGAAATTGATCCAAACTTAAAAGTACTAAAGTTATTCCGAATGGACATCATCAGTAGTTTGATTTCAATGGGAAATAAAGGATCTGTTCCCAAAATAAAAATATCAAGCTCCGCATGTATAAAAAGCCACAAACCTCATGTTCCAGAACAAAAAAGATTAAAGAATGCTGAACACATGCCAATAAAATGCAAACCACGGCGGTGCGCATTTTGTAGCACAAAGGAGAAACCTCACAGAACAAGATACATGTGTGAAACTTGCAATGTTGGTTTATGCATGTATCAAAAAGATAAAAGATGCTTTGAACAGTTTCACAAGAAATAACTTTTTTCTAATCGACATTTAAAAAAAACTGTACCTGCTAAATGATGATTCTAAATTCAGTATCGACGTGTTTTTATAGCAACTAAATTATATAAATGTTTAATTTTTCACTTTTACTACTCTTTACTTTGTAAAATAATAATATACTGCATTTTAAATACAAACTATCTAAGAAGTTTGCAATAATCATCATTTATTGAAAGCGCGTACGAAACAAGGTAAGTTTTTTTCCCTGTTAACTCAGTAAGTATCAAGGTCCTAGACGCGCGCTGGTCGCGCTATGCGACCACCACCCACAGATAAATGGGTAGATGTAGATTTTATTAAATTCATATATTATTCGTCTGTGGGATCATAACAATCAATTTTTATAATTGTTTAGTTTAAAATTTAAAAAAAAATATTGCGCGCGTCAAAGGGTTAATTGATCTGCATTTGTCATTATGTAGTACAAATACAAATGTCCTGCAGTAAGGTTTCACCAATTATAGCATTAATGTATAAATAATTTAGGTAGAAGGTTCAGGGCTCGATTCCGGATACCTCACAATACGCGTAACATTTTGGACTTCTGCATGGCGTATGTATGATTTTACAACTGAAAGTATAATTAGCTTCTTATTTTAAAATTTCCTTGATGTCACAGTTTTAAGTGTGAATAAATGACAGCATGTACTCTGACTTCATCTATAGAGGGCGCTATTGAGGTATTTCAGCTTGTGCCACTCGTTCCTTAATTGATCTGCATTTGTCATTATGTAGTACAAATACAAATGTCCTGCAGTAAGGTTTCACCAATTATAGCATTAATGTATAAATAATTTAGGTAGAAGGTTCAGGGCTCGATTCCGCATACCTCACAATACGCGTAACATTTTGGACTTCTGCATGGCGTATGTATGATTTTACAACTGAAAGTATAATTAGCTTCTTATTTTAAAATTTCCTTGATGTCACAGTTTTAAGTGTGAATAAATGACAGCATGTACTCTGACTTCATCTATAGAGGGCGCTATTGAGGTATTTCAGCTTGTGCCACTCGTTCCTTAATTGATCTGCATTTGTCATTATGTAGTACAAATACAAATGTCCTGCAGTAAGGTTTCACCAATTATAGCATTAATGTATAAATAATTTAGGTAGAAGGTTCAGGGCTCGATTCCGGATACCTCACAATACGCGTAACATTTTGGACTTCTGCATGGCGTATGTATGATTTTACAACTGAAAGTATAATTAGCTTCTTATTTTAAAATTTCCTTGATGTCACAGTTTTAAGTGTGAATAAAAGACAGCATGTACTCTGACTTCATCTATAGAGGGCGCTATTGAGGTATTTCAGCTTGTGCCACTCGTTCCTTAATTGATCTGCATTTGTCATTATGTAGTACAAATACAAATGTCCTGCAGTAAGGTTTCACCAATTATAGCATTAATGTATAAATAATTTAGATAGAAGGTTCAGGGTTCGATTCCGGATACCTCATAATATTTGTAACATTTGGGACTTCTGAATGGCGTATGTATGATTTTACAACTGAAAGTATAATTAGCTTCTTATTTTAAAATTTCCTTGATGCCACAGTTTTAAGTGTGAATAAATGACAGCATGTACTCTGACTTCATCTATAGAGGGCGCTATTGAGGTATTTCAGCTTGTACCACTCGTTCCTTAATTGACCTGCATTTGTCATTATGTAGTACAAATACAAATGTCCTGCAGTAAGGTTTCACCAATTATAGCATTAATGTATGAATAATTTAGGTAGAAGGTTCAGGGTTCGATTCCGGATACCTCACAATACGCGTAACATTTGGGACTTCTGCATGGCGTATTTATGATTTTACAACTGAAAGTATAAATAGCTTCTTATTTTAAAATTTCGTTGATGTCACAGTTTTAAGTGTGAATAAATGACAGCATGTACTCTGACTTCATCCATAGAGGGCGCTATTGAGGTATTTCAGCTTGTGCCACTCGTTCCTTAATTGATCTGCATTTGTCATTATGTAGTACAAATACAAATGTCCTGCAGTAAGGTTTCACCAATTATAGCATTAATGTATAAATAATTTAGGTAGAAGGTTCAGGGCTCGATTCCGCATACCTCACAATACGCGTAACATTTTGGACTTCTGCATGGCGTATGTATGATTTTACAACTGAAAGTATAATTAGCTTCTTATTTTAAAATTTCCTTGATGTCACAGTTTTAAGTGTGAATAAATGACAGCATGTACTCTGACTTCATCTATAGAGGGCGCTATTGAGGTATTTCAGCTTGTGCCACTCGTTCCTTAATTGATCTGCATTTGTCATTATGTAGTACAAATACAAATGTCCTGCAGTAAGGTTTCACCAATTATAGCATTAATGTATAAATAATTTAGGTAGAAGGTTCAGGGCTGGATTCCGGATACCTCACAATACGCGTAACATTTTGGACTTCTGCATGGCGTATGTATGATTTTACAACTGAAAGTATAATTAGCTTCTTATTTTAAAATTTCCTTGATGTCACAGTTTTAAGTGTGAATAAATGACAGCATGTACTCTGACTTCATCTATAGAGGGCGCTATTGAGGTATTTCAGCTTGTGCCACTCGTTCCTTAATTGATCTGCATTTGTCATTATGTAGTACAAATACAAATGTCCTGCAGTAAGGTTTCACCAATTATAGCATTAATGTATAAATAATTTAGGTAGAAGGTTCAGGGCTCGATTCCGGATACCTCACAATACGCGTAACATTTTGGACTTCTGCATGGCGTATGTATGATTTTACAACTGAAAGTATAATTAGCTTCTTATTTTAAAATTTCCTTGATGTCACAGTTTTAAGTGTGAATAAATGACAGCATGTACTCTGACTTCATCTATAGAGGGCGCTATTGAGGTATTTCAGCTTGTGCCACTCGTTCCTTAATTGATCTGCATTTGTCATTATGTAGTACAAATACAAATGTCCTGCAGTAAGGTTTCACCAATTATAGCATTAATGTATAAATAATTTAGGTAGAAGGTTCAGGGCTCGATTCCGGATACCTCACAATACGCGTAACATTTTGGACTTCTGCATGGCGTATGTATGATTTTACAACTGAAAGTATAATTAGCTTCTTATTTTAAAATTTCCTTGATGTCACAGTTTTAAGTGTGAATAAATGACAGCATGTACTCTGACTTCATCTATAGAGGGCGCTATTGAGGTATTTCAGCTTGTGCCACTCGTTCCTTAATTGATCTGCATTTGTCATTATGTAGTACAAATACAAATGTCCTGCAGTAAGGTTTCACCAATTATAGCATTAATGTATAAATAATTTAGGTAGAAGGTTCAGGGCTCGATTCCGCATACCACACAATACGCGTAACATTTTGGACTTCTGCATGGCGTATGTATGATTTTACAACTGAAAGTATAATTAGCTTCTTATTTTAAAATTTCCTTGATGTCACAGTTTTAAGTGTGAATAAATGACAGCATGTACTCTGACTTCATCTATAGAGGGCGCTATTGAGGTATTTCAGCTTGTGCCACTCGTTCCTTAATTGATCTGCATTTGTCATTATGTAGTACAAATACAAATGTCCTGCAGTAAGGTTTCACCAATTATAGCATTAATGTATAAATAATTTAGGTAGAAGGTTCAGGGCTCGATTCCGGATACCTCACAATACGCGTAACATTTTGGACTTCTGCATGGCGTATGTATGATTTTACAACTGAAAGTATAATTAGCTTCTTATTTTAAAATTTCCTTGATGTCACAGTTTTAAGTGTGAATAAAAGACAGCATGTACTCTGACTTCATCTATAGAGGGCGCTATTGAGGTATTTCAGCTTGTGCCACTCGTTCCTTAATTGATCTGCATTTGTCATTATGTAGTACAAATACAAATGTCCTGCAGTAAGGTTTCACCAATTATAGCATTAATGTATAAATAATTTAGATAGAAGGTTCAGGGTTCGATTCCGGATACCTCATAATACGTGTAACATTTGGGACTTCTGAATGGCGTATGTATGATTTTACAACTGAAAGTATAATTAGCTTCTTATTTTAAAATTTCCTTGATGCCACAGTTTTAAGTGTGAATAAATGACAGCATGTACTCTGACTTCATCTATAGAGGGCGCTATTGAGGTATTTCAGCTTGTACCACTCGTTCCTTAATTGACCTGCATTTGTCATTATGTAGTACAAATACAAATGTCCTGCAGTAAGGTTTCACCAATTATAGCATTAATGTATGAATAATTTAGGTAGAAGGTTCAGGGTTCGATTCCGGATACCTCACAATACGCGTAACATTTGGGACTTCTGCATGGCGTATTTATGATTTTACAACTGAAAGTATAAATAGCTTCTTATTTTAAAATTTCGTTGATGTCACAGTTTTAAGTGTGAATAAATGACAGCATGTACTCTGACTTCATCTATAGAGGGCGCTATTGAGGTATTTCAGCTTGTGCCACTCGTTCCTTAATTGATCTGCATTTGTCATTATGTAGTACAAATACAAATGTCCTGCAGTAAGTTTTCACCAATTATAGCATTAATGTATAAATAATTTAGGTAGAAGGTTCAGGGTTCGATTCCGGATACCTCATAATACGTGTAACATTTGGGACTTCTGCATGGCGTATGTATGATTTTACAACTGAAAGTATAATTAGCTTCTTATTTTAAAATTTCGTTGATGTCACAGTTTTAAGTGTGAATAAATGACAGCATGTAATCTGACTTCATCTATAGAGGGCGCTATTGAGGTATTTCAGCTTGTGCCACTCCTTCCTTAATTGACCTGCATTTGTTATTATGTAGTACAAATACAAATGTCCTGCAGTAAGGTTTCACCAATTATAGCATTCATGTATAAATAATTTAGGTAGAAAGTTCAGGGTTCGATTCCGGATACCTTACAATACGTGTAACATTTGGGACTTCTGCATGGCGTATGTATGATTTTACAACTGAAAGTATAATTAGCTTCTTATTTTAAAATTTCCTTGATGTCACAGTTTTATGTGTGAATAAATGACAGCATGTACTCTGACTTCATCTATAGAGGGCGCTATTGAGGTATTTCAGCTTGTGCCACTCGTTCCTTAATTGATCTGCATTTGTCATTATGTAGTACAAATACAAATGTCCTGCAGTAAGGTTTCACCAATTATAGCATTAATGTATAAATAATTTAGGTATAAGGTTCAGGGTTCGATTCCGGATACCTTACAATACGTGTAACATTTGGGACTTCTGCATGGCGTGTGTATGATTTTACAACTGAAAGTATAATTAGCTTCTTATTTTAAAATTTCCTTGATGTCACAGTTTTAAGTGTGAATAAATGACAGCATGTACTCTGACTTCATCTATATAGGGCGCTATTGAGGTATTTCAGCTTGTGCCACTCGTTCCTTAATTGACCTGCATTTGTCATTATGTAGTACAAATGCAAATGTCCTGCAGTAAGGTTTCACCAGTTATAGCATTAATGTATAAATAATTTAGGTAGAAGCTTCTGGGTTCGATTCCGGATACCTCACAATACGTGTAACATTTGGGACTTCTGCATGGCGTATGAATGATTTTACAACTGAAAGTATAATTAGCTTCTTATTTTAAAATTTCCTTGATGTCACAGTTTTAAGTGTGAATAAATGACAGCATGTACTCTGACTTCATCTATAGAGGGCGCTATTGAGGTATTTCAGTTTGTGCCACTCGTTTCTTAATTGACCTGCATTTGTCATTATGTAGTACAAATACAAATGTCCTGCAGTAAGGTTTCACCAATTATAGCATTAATGTATAAATAATTTAGGTAGAAGGTTCAGGGTTCGATTCCGGATACCTCACAATACGCGTAACATTTGGGACTTCTGCATGGCGTATGTATGATTTTACAACTGAAAGTATAATTAGCTTCTTATTTTAAAATTTCCTTGATGTCACAGTTTTAAGTGTGAATAAATGACAGCATGTACTCTGACTTCATCTATAGAGGGCGCTATTGAGGTATTTCAGCTTGTGCCACTCGTTCCTTAATTGATCTGCATTTGTCATTATGTAGTACAAATACAAATGTCCTGCAGTAAGGTTTCACCAATTATAGCATTAATGTATAAATAATTTAGGTAGAAGGTTCAGGGTTCGATTCCGGATACCTCACAATACGCGTAACATTTGGGACTTCTGCATGGCGTATGTATGATTTTACAACTGAAAGTATAATTAGCTTCTTATTTTAAAATTTCCTTGATGTCACAGTTTTAAGTGTGAATAAATGACAGCATGTACTCTGACTTCATCTATAGAGGGCGCTATTGAGGTATTTCAGTTTGTGCCACTCGTTTCTTAATTGATCTGCATTTGTCATTATGTCGTACAAATGCAAATGTCCTGCAGTAAGGTTTCACCAGTTATAGCATTAATGTATAAATAATTTAGGTAGAAGGTTCTGGGTTCGATTCCGGATACCTCACAATACGCGTCACATTTGGCACTTCTGCATGGCGTATGCATGTTTTGTACAACTGTAAGCAAAAGTAGCTTTCTATTTAAAAATTTCCTTGATGTCACAGTTTTAAGTGTGAATAAATGACAGCATGTACTCCCTCTTCATCTTTAGAGGGCGCTATTGAGATATTCCAGCTTGGTGCGACTCGTTTCTTAATTGATCTGCATTTGTCATTATGTCACACAAATGCAAATGTCCTGCAGTAAGATTTCACCAGTTATAGCATTAATGTATAAATAATTTAGGTAGAAGGTTCTGGGTTCGATTCCGGATACCTCACAATACGCGTCACATTTGGCACTTCTGCATGGCGTATGCATGTTTTGTACAATTGAAAGTAAAATTAGCTTCCAATCATCTTGATGCCACACTTTTAAGTGTGAATAAATGACAGCATGTACTCTGACTTCATCTATAGAGGACGCTATTGAGGTATTCCAGCTTGGTGCGACTCGTTCATTAATTGATCTGCATTTGTCATTATGTCGTGCAAATGCAAATGTCCTGCAGTAAGGTTTCACCAGTTATAGCATTAATGTATAAATAATTTAGGCAGAAGGTTCTGGGTTCGATCCCGGATACCTCACAATACGCGTCACATTCGGCACTTCTGCATGGCGTACGCATGTTTTGTACAATTGAAAGTAAAATTAGCTTCCAATCATCTTGATGCCACACTTTTAAGTGTGAATAAATGACAGCATGTACTCTGACTTCATCTATAGAGGACGCTATTGAGGTATTCCAGCTTGGTGCGACTCGTTCATTAATTGATCTGCATTTGTCATTATGTCGTGCAAATGCAAATGTCCTGCAGTAAGGTTTCACCAGTTATAGCATTAATGTATAAATAATTTAGGCAGAAGGTTCTGGGTTCGATCCCGGATACCTCACAATACGCGTCACATTCGGCACTTCTGCATGGCGTACGCATGTTTTGTACAATTGAAAGTAAAATTAGCTTCCAATCATCTTGATGCCACACTTTTAAGTGTGAATAAATGACAGCATGTACTCTGACTTCATCTATAGAGGACGCTATTGAGGTATTCCAGCTTGGTGCGACTCGTTCATTAATTGATCTGCATTTGTCATTATGTCGTGCAAATGCAAATGTCCTGCAGTAAGGTTTCACCAGTTATAGCATTAATGTATAAATAATTTAGGCAGAAGGTTCTGGGTTCGATCCCGGATACCTCACAATACGCGTCACATTCGGCACTTCTGCATGGCGTACGCATGTTTTGTACAATTGAAAGTAAAATTAGCTTCCAATCATCTTGATGCCACACTTTTAAGTGTGAATAAATGACAGCATGTACTCTGACTTCATCTATAGAGGACGCTATTGAGGTATTCCAGCTTGGTGCGACTCGTTCATTAATTGATCTGCATTTGTCATTATGTCGTGCAAATGCAAATGTCCTGCAGTAAGGTTTCACCAGTTATAGCATTAATGTATAAATAATTTAGGCAGAAGGTTCTGGGTTCGATCCCGGATACCTCACAATACGCGTCACATTCGGCACTTCTGCATGGCGTACGCATGTTTTGTACAATTGAAAGTAAAATTAGCTTCCAATCATCTTGATGCCACACTTTTAAGTGTGAATAAATGACAGCATGTACTCTGACTTCATCTATAGAGGACGCTATTGAGGTATTCCAGCTTGGTGCGACTCGTTCATTAATTGATCTGCATTTGTCATTATGTCGTGCAAATGCAAATGTCCTGCAGTAAGGTTTCACCAGTTATAGCATTAATGTATAAATAATTTAGGCAGAAGGTTCTGGGTTCGATCCCGGATACCTCACAATACGCGTCACATTCGGCACTTCTGCATGGCGTACGCATGTTTTGTACAATTGAAAGTAAAATTAGCTTCCAATCATCTTGATGCCACACTTTTAAGTGTGAATAAATGACAGCATGTACTCTGACTTCATCTATAGAGGACGCTATTGAGGTATTCCAGCTTGGTGCGACTCGTTCATTAATTGATCTGCATTTGTCATTATGTCGTGCAAATGCAAATGTCCTGCAGTAAGGTTTCACCAGTTATAGCATTAATGTATAAATAATTTAGGCAGAAGGTTCTGGGTTCGATCCCGGATACCTCACAATACGCGTCACATTCGGCACTTCTGCATGGCGTACGCATGTTTTGTACAATTGAAAGTAAAATTAGCTTCCAATCATCTTGATGCCACACTTTTAAGTGTGAATAAATGACAGCATGTACTCTGACTTCATCTATAGAGGACGCTATTGAGGTATTCCAGCTTGGTGCGACTCGTTCATTAATTGATCTGCATTTGTCATTATGTCGTGCAAATGCAAATGTCCTGCAGTAAGGTTTCACCAGTTATAGCATTAATGTATAAATAATTTAGGCAGAAGGTTCTGGGTTCGATTCCGGATACCTCACAATACGCGTCACATTCGGCACTTCTGCATGGCGTACGCATGTTTTGTACAATTGAAAGTAAAATTAGCTTCCAATCATCTTGATGCCACACTTTTAAGTGTGAATAAATGACAGCATGTACTCTGACTTCATCTATAGAGGACGCTATTGAGGTATTCCAGCTTGGTGCGACTCGTTCATTAATTGATCTGCATTTGTCATTATGTCGTGCAAATGCAAATGTCCTGCAGTAAGGTTTCACCAGTTATAGCATTAATGTATAAATAATTTAGGCAGAAGGTTCTGGGTTCGATTCCGGATACCTCACAATACGCGTCACATTTGGCACTTCTGCATGGCGTATGTATGTTTTGTGCAACTGAAAGTAAAATAAGCTTCCTATTTTAAAATTTCTTTGTCACAGTTTGCATGTGGTGATGAATTTTGCATTAGAACTTGCGCCAGAATTCGAAGAAATCTTAGCAAACTAGAACGTTTGGAACTATTCCACATACCCACTTTAGAAATCTCCCTGAAACAATGCTATGGGCAACAACGTATGCAAAAATTAACTTAAAACAAATTTCACTTTTTAATTCTGACATCGCTTACACATTTTGTTTATTTCGTTCCGTACTGTTCACATATTCGTTTGCTAAACTGGTTGATCAACTGCTTGCTTCTATTATAGTTCTCATAAAATATGGAATTGAATTAATTTAAAAAGCAACATACTGCCAAGTGATAAGGTTAATATACTTTATTTGGTATCGTTTCTAGTATTTTATTGGTGAAGTGGAATAGAATCGAATTTCTCTATTTTTTTCGAAAACTGCAATGATGGAAATATTTTGATAAGAAACTTTAAATATTTCTTGAATATTATTTACTTTCGTGTATATAGAACGATTTTTATTTATTAGATTTCACAAGTAATCGAACTTTGACTCAATTTTTCCATTCCATTTTTCTTTTTTTTATAGTTCTTTAATCATTTTACATCCTATATGACCAAATCTAATTAGTTATTTCCTCAATGTGTGTGTGTGTAGATACATTTTTATTCAATTTATTGATCGCCAATTTATTCAATTTATGAATTACTGTGAATTTTCTGAAAGTTCACACATTTCAGGAATTTCGTAGTAATTTATAAAAAAATGCGGAATATTTATTTTTCCTGTTTCAATAACGCCTAATAAACTATGTTCACAAAATTCGCAATGTTTATTATTTAAGTCCGAGAATTGCGAGGTCACGTGTTTTACATGACCTTAGGGAAGCATTAAATTTATGAACATCAGTCACATGACACTGTTAGGTTGCTTTTTCTCCGCGAAGAAAAAGTTTATTTTCCTTGCATAATCTTAGACATGTTGTTATTGTCTTGTGCCAGCCAGGCTGTCAATATGGGGTGCGCTGCTCCACTTTTCCAACTGTGTGCAATATCATATTTTGGTGTGGAGTCCGACTTCTTCTGTACACACATGCCATAGGAACCCGTTTATATAGGGTAGGCAACCATTCATACAAAGAAAAGACAAAGGATAGACAGAGAGAGGAAATACATCCATGCCCGACCTGGGATTCGAACCCAGGAACTCCCTATCCGCAGTCAGGCACTCTGACCCCTACACTGGATAGCACTACACAGCTTACCCTAAGGTTTTTAAACTGTATAAATATGTGTATTGAATGAGTGTCTTATGATATATTTATGCAAATGAGTATGTAATTAATGTAAGTTAAAAATATGCTACGATTATAATTTAGAATTTTGAAAGTTTGCGTACACATAATCCGAAAAGCTTTTTATAACGGACTAAAAATTAAAAATTTTTGACAATTTTGCATACAATTTTGTATTTTTGATAAGAGTAAACGAAATTAAAAGTTTCATTTATGTCAGATGCGCGAATTTCCTATCGTCCTCTATTTCCAGATCCTCGTGTTTTTTAAACATGGACCAAAACGCAAAATAATTTTTAGAATTACCATCGATATCCATTAATTCCAATTATAGAAGTTTTTTACTCAAACGATAATGTACGTGTAGCTATCCAATTGCTTTTGAACTGAATTTTCATAAGTTTTTGAAGTTCTTGCAAGTGAACCACTGTGGCCGTAAAAGTATCCCAGTAGGATTATTAATCTTTCCTACGATTCCATTCCCGATTCGTTCTCCATTATTACGTTCGTATATGTGCCTGAATCAGGATTTGAAGAGTTATATTATCCCAAATTCATCGTTTTAAAATAGATGACAAATTTTCTAGTTTGGAAAGATTCAATGATCCTGAATGGAACTTATTTGCTGCGTACCATTTATTTAGCTCTATAATCGTTTTCGCTACTGCACTTTCCGTAGAAGAAAGCAGCTTTTATGCATTTTTGAGGAATAATTTTACGTGTATTGTTTATTGTTTGGGGGCCAGATTTTTAGAACATGAGCTGTGTTCTAAATTTGGATTAATACAGTGAGAGCCCAAAGGTGTTTTCTTTTTGCTTTTATTCTCACTCAACAGCACAGAGAACTACAAAAGTCACCAACTAGAAGTTAAAGTAAAATATTATATTCATTCGAATTGCAACAGAGTAACGTAACTGTACAACGTGAGAAAAAAGGTGTATAACAGTACTTTTAAATATTAGGAACTTATTTAAATTGAGTTAAAGAATATTTATCGATTACAGTTTCATATATTATTTTATCATTATCAAACTATGTTTAATATACTTCGGTGATAAAGATATTCATCACTTCCATGGTTTGCAATCATGTTACTACACTTCAAATGAAATAGAGCAAATTAGTATAAAAGCAATCTATGTTAAATGATTCCTTTTCCACATCACCCAGGAGGTAGGAATCCAGATGCGTTTTTTTTAGAGTGGTGTCGCCAAAAGAGCCCTATTCCACTACAAACACCATTAAGTCTGTGTTATTATATAATTCAGTTTGTAATTCATAGTTTAGAGCTTCACTTCATTCATTTTGGTAATGTTTCTGAAGTCAAAGATCCCTTCCAGATACCTTCTTGCTTCAAGTCTTAGGAACTATAAGACTATTATCCTTATTTATTTGCTTTAGCAAAGTTGTTTTCATACTTTTGCAAATAATTTTTGTCAAGTCACATGAATTTTCTGCAAATTACACTAGACTGTTATTTTCCATCGATGGTACTGATTTATTCTTTGAGCAATGTTCGTTTGGCTGTTCCAAGCACTTGTAAATTGTATACATTTTTTCTCTGTTATTTAAGTCATACTTTTTATAAAAGCTTTTTATTACAAGTGATATGTTGATAAGTTATTTGATTTGTTATATGCTGGGTTAATTATTGTAATCTTTTCCAATTCTATTTTGATTATTTCCTAACCCCTTTTTTGAATAACATATTGATAAAGTGAATTCCTATTTTAATTATTGTACATATTTTACTTGTTGAGTCTTAGCTTTGATTAACTATTTTTCACCCATAAAAAAATTATACATCTACAAGGTTCAATGTTTTTTAAAGAATTTGCTGATTTAAATTATTAATTGTTTTTCCCCAATATTTTCTATTATTAAAACACGATATACCAAACATTCATGAATATTATTCAGTCTATTTATTAAATAACATTTTCTTGACACTAATTTATTTTATTACAAAATTATAGTATGACGAGTAAAATGCACATATGGAAATTAAAAGTAATTATGCTTTATAAGAAAAATCTTAAAAATTAAAATATATTAGAGTTATTCTGTATAATGAGACGAAAACGAACTCGCAAAAAATGAAATGATTTTTATTTTTCCCAAATGTCTATAATCACCAGGAAAAGAAACCTTTACTCTTTGAAGAATTAAGTTCATTGGATATTGTCAAATATTTGAAATGCTAATGTTCGATAGACTGGAAGACTGTTCCATAAGAATAATTAAAAACGTGGAGAATGATGAAGCTAAAAAGCATATTAAACATTTAAATATTTGAAAGAGAAATGAAATAACTGTAAATAAATGTTTCCATTTTGTGTAATCATTAGCATTCGTAGTTATTGAAAATTGTGCTCGATTATCCTCGAATCAAAAACTAAGCTTCTCCAAAACAAATAAAAGAACACCGAATTTTCCTTTATTACCAAATTAAGCAAAATGTTACCAAACAAAACATATATGTAAAATATAGGAATCTGAAAAATTTTGTAATTTTTGTAGGTAGATTATTTTGTATATTTTCTAAGCTATTTTTCACACTACTTTGTTATTTTTAAAATTCACACTTCTCTCAAATAACTTTATACGTTCATCGATTTCAACACTATATCACTTGAATAAATAACTAACAGAGAAAGTGCTGTATTAAAAAGTTTCAGAAAAATGATGCAATTCATTTGATTATGACATGCATTACTTCAACTGTCCATGAAAGTATCTAGAGACGTATTTCTCAAATCTTTGACTGAACTTTGTCCTCCATTGATGGTGTGGTGTAACAATCACCTTCGAGTAATCATGATATTCAGTAAATGTACATAAGGAAATGTTTTGATCATTTCTCGTGATAAATGTTGGATTTTCATCACAATTCTTGATAGTATAACAAAGTCGTCACCCTTGAAAGTACAAAAAAGTCGTCACCCTTGATAGTATAAAAAAGTCGTCACCCTTGATAGTATAAAAAAGTCGTCACCCTTGATAGTATAAAAAAGTCGTCACCCTTGATAGTATAACAAAGACGTCACCCTTGATAGTATAAAAAAGTCGTCACCCTTGATAGTATAACAAAGACGTCACCCTTGATAGTATAACAAAGACGTCGTTATCTTTTGAGAGCTATTATAAATCATCACCAAAGAAATAATATAATGTCTCCCATGATTTAGTTCAGTTCTTGGATGCCAGGGATATTTTTTGTTCATATTGCAATAATTCAATTCCATAATGAGAATTATCTCTATTTCAAGGTACGGTACAATAATCACTGGTATATTCAAAAATTGTAAAAATACAGATGTCATAATTTTCAGTCGAAATTAATCTTTTTAAATTTTTTTTTACATTTGATAATTATTATGAAATGTTTCATTTGTATTCCATAAAATATTATATTTGTATTCCATTATGTAGTAAATTATTGTCCATGAGAATAAATTATAATTCGTAAGTATTAAGAGTTTTATTTTTATCAAAACGAAGACATTATTAATTTTCCGTGTTTATGATGAGAAAAGATATATAAATTTCTTATTGCAAAAATAATTAGAATTTCTTAAACTATAAAATAATGTATAAAAAAATACTAAATCAACGGGGAAAATATTTATATGTCACTTATTCCTTCGAAAATAAATTTACAAAAGCTGTGGTTTCGTTAAAAAAAGTAATTTTAGAAATTGTTTTTCATTAAGTACAGAATTATAACTACTAAATTTTAAAAATAAACTCCCTGTAACATAAATCTACCAGAAATAAATACTTCAAAATAAATAAGAGGTTGTCCTGAAATATGATTATTGATAATACCTATATTTATAAATATGTATCAGACAATATCTAAAATAAAAGTAAAATTTCCTTGAACTATGATCATTGATAAAATCTATATTCGTGAGTAAAATTCTTAAAATATCGAAATATAATAGAGCCAGAGCACAGTTTCAAAATATTTAACACAATAATAAAACACATAAAGATCTGTAAAGAAATGCTGCTTGCAAAGAATTTCAAGGAAACAGTATATGCTTTTCATTTTAGAAATTAACAGCAATAATAAATCAATACTCGATAAACATCTAAAATATTGTGTTTTTGAGGAAAATGGTTGAAGAAGGTATTGTAGTCTTTCTCGGAGGAATATCGTTAATGGGTCATAAGATGATTAATGCATGCCTTACAAAACAGAAGTGGCCAAATATGTTCAGCTGTAAATTCTCGATAAAACAATGATAGTATTGATTAAATTTGCAACAAAATATTTTATACCATGCGTTAGAAATTTGTTTCTGGAATTTTATTAGCTACATATCAACTCTGAGGTGTGTTATCATTCTCACAATTATTTAAATACACCATATGCTTCTTTAAATGCTGCCGAATAACGTGGTCATCCAGAAAGTAAAGACAATTCAATTAGAAAAATGGAATAAGAAAAAAATTTAAAAAAAATCTACTACATGGTAAAAAATTTCATTTACTTATTTATTCATCCTGGAAATATTTTTGTGACATCTGCTCAGGAGCTTCAGAAGTTTGGTGTCTTATTCCCTGCTCGTTCCATCGTGTAAGGTCGTGGGCTTGACTTGCCGAAAGGCAATTCAATCGAAACAAATATTTAAAAGAAAAGAAAGACTTTTGTGAGATTCTATAAAAATAACAATGTGCTATCTAAATCTGGATATAAAAAAGTTTTCTTGAGAACTTGACAGTCTCCACTTCTGTCTGACCTCTTACTGTTTGCCAGACTATTCTTCTAGCGATATCAATCATTTTATGATATTGAAACACTTTTTGGAACGATTGAGTTAAAATATGCATCGGTAGCAGAAAGGGTTTTTCTGGAATGCGTGACAAACATATTCAAATTTGAAAATGATTATGAGGAGTAGAAAAAGATTTACATATGGAGCACAAGTGATTTTCCAAAAACCTTGGATTTTTACTATTTGCAACTAAATGGTTCTTACTTTATGGAAAATTCGACAAAATTCTCTCAGTTCAAATTTCCGTGATCTAACATTTATTGAAATTTTACATAAATATGCCTGGTGTTTATGAAAATATTATCAACAAAGCAAAATGTTAATCAGTTTCAAAATATGAAGACGGGTTTCTAAATAGAGTTATTTATCAGAAATGCGTTTCCTTACAATGACAAAGAATATTATGAACTCTTACTGTGAATCTATTAAATAAATCCAATTTATATGTTTGACAGATTTCCTCAGATATAACAAGGACTTGTTGAATGACTTTTGTTCTAAGACTTCAAAAGTAATGTGAACATGTGATTGATTGTTATTGAAAAGAATAGCTATATGTTGAAATATATCTAACGTGAAATACATAAACAAATTATTAAAGCAGTAGTTATGTTTGAGTCATTTTATAAAATAACAAAACGCTTCAACCTACTGAAAATCTCCAAAAATTCACAATCAACATCGGTAAATCGTAGGAACAAACTGCGTGCGGTACTCAACGTGGCGAAGTGCATTATGGATTGTTGAAAAAAAATCAAGTATTCCATCTTTGTAAGTTTATAAATATCAAGAAATTT
The DNA here is from genome assembly GCA_037975125.1 of Latrodectus hesperus. Lineage (NCBI taxonomy): Eukaryota > Metazoa > Arthropoda > Arachnida > Araneae > Theridiidae > Latrodectus > Latrodectus hesperus. The sequence continues at coordinate 81,562,055 of CM075853.1, forward strand.
ATATTACGATAATATGTCAGAAATTTTGATCCTACTGAATTCTAATATTAAGCTCTCATATATTTATAGTTGATTATCATATGCAATTTATATTTCAAACTGCAGGGTATTTCTAAAGAGAAATTAAGCCTTTTTATTTTTCTACCGTAAAATATTCTGCATGAGAAATTATTTGACAGCTGAGTAGTTTAAAATTATTGAAATTTAGGATGAATACTCAAATATCTAATAATATTTATTCATTGAAATTGTATAACTATAGGAAGTTATCTATTACACTATATTGCAGCATTATGTCTTAATGAAAATATTTATTTGGAACAAAAAGACATCAGTTTGGATTAAAATTAAGAATGTTATATTATATCCTCTCAGTTTTGTACAAATATTGTTCGAAAAGTTCATAAAAATCTGTTTAAAACTAATTAGTACTACGTTAATGAAATAAGAATAAATTAAAAAAAAAACTTCCATTTATTTTCACAGTATCATGTGTTTCCATAAAAAAGAAAGACATGTTTACAATCGTATGTTAATTTTATATTCATTAGTTAATTTTTTTAATTTAAAATGTATTAAACATTATTCATATTAAACATGCTTGCAAGGGAAATTTAAATTCATAATTGTGTTACATTTTGTTTTAAAAAAGTAATAAAGTTTTACTATAAAACATCATTTTAATTTTTTGATCTGTCAATATATTTAGAAAAAATTATGCAATATTGAGTGGGAAATTTGACCAACATTTATCACTTTTTAAAACTTCTAATGTACTTTGTTCTTTACTCTATTCATATTTGTTATGAAAATCTATTGACTATCTCTCTAAAATTAAATCTTGAACTTGTGGTTCCTTATAAAAGATATTTTTGAGACCATAAATGATTTTCCTAAGTGGAGGTTTTTATATAAAAACCTATATTTCAATAGAAGTATTCTCAGGAAAATAAATTATCCAAAAACCTAAAATTATTCAAAATTAAATATTTTACTTTATAAAGCATACATATTCATAAAACCTTTTTGAAATAAACTTTGATTTCAAAGGAATAAGTGACATAATAGTGACCTCAAGCTATTTTTATGAAAGATTTAACTATAGATATTGAGAATATTATTATAATTAGAGTGAAATAAAAAGATAGGTTATGATAGGATTCAAAATATTTATTAAAAGGAAATTTTATTTGGATAAAATATGAAACACTTTTTACCTCTGTAGTAGAACTGTATCATCGTTTCCCCATTCTTTTCTTTCGGCAGAGTGTGACGTCTGCGAATCTTGTCCTAAAAATAGAAACAGAATATTACAATGCATTAAAAAATCAAAAGCAACACTTCAACACGTTAGTATTATTAAAAGGATCAATTTTACGAAATTTTCCATCCATATTGATACTTTTGCATTAGCTAGGCTATTATTTGTGACCATAAAATAGAGACATGGATGATTGTAAAGAAGCCTATGGCAATGTTTTATAAAACAAAATGCAGAAAGGTGAAATTTTCCATAAATTGAGATGATTCCTTTCTAGAAATGATTGTTCTTTCAGTAACAGCCAAACTGTGAAAAAACAATATAAATGATAAAAAAAAAAAACAGAATATCTTTAATCATTATACAGATTCAGAATTTATAAGCATTTCCCTTACCTTATCATTCTCAAAATGGAATTAAACAGTTTCATTGGCAAATTATTCGACGCCGGCTAACAAGTGGACACTAAAATCAAACATCACATTATCGTATAATGAGGTCGATGTTCTCGAATTTGGGTGTCGTTGACGGGTGAATTTGGGTGAAAGAGACTTCACATAAAATGTCATAGATTCAATGTTTCTTTTCTGCTATGCTATGGAAAGTCTAGAAAAGTTCTACGCAAATGTCGATTTTGTTACTTGAACGTAGATCAAATTAATGAATCTTTTGTTGATGATGGCTCGTAATATTTTAAAAAACATCAAAGTCGTTTAATTGTCTTTATATGTATGTACATGTTTTACGTTTCCAGGCTATTTTCACATCATTTCGTCCTTATGTAGTAAAGTTGTCATGAATGTATACTTTAGTTACACACAGAGAGCCTTAAAGAGTTTTTTCTTAATATTTCCATATTTTATTAAATATCTATCTTATCATGTAACTCCAGCATGATTAAATGTTCCTTTTATTCTCTAAATATGTGAATGGCGGTATTTTAGATTATGAACGGTGAAAAGAAATCCAATTTTATCAAGGAATCGAACTCATAACTCCTTGAGCAGAAAATCTGAGCTCTGAACATTTATCATTTCGAAAAACTATTGTAAAAAAAAAAAAGCACTACCAAACTGTAAAAAATAATTTATGATTTTTCTATTACAAGTTATTGCTTTCCTATTAATTTTTATTTCTTATATGTGAAACCAGTGAATGATGTTAATATATATTGATTTAAATCTATGATAAATACTATCTATGATAATTACTATCGAAAAATTATTTGCTAATCATAATTCAAAATATGAACACATAATAAAACAAAGGATTACATTTTTATTATTTTTCATAAAAAGTATTTATAAATTGTTCACTTACATCTGTAGGAAAAAAGGAAAAGTCAACCTGACTGTCCTGTTGCAGTTCGGGAATGAAATCAGACGCCGTAAACATCATGTTTGCTGGAACCTCCCCTCCTTCCTCTTCTGCCGGAACGGAGTCCTGGCGAGGAGAAGAGGGGATGCTCCACGCCTGATCCTCATCCCTCTCTGCTCTGTCCTTGAATCCTTCCTCCTCCTTCGCGGAAAGCTCAGGATTTGAGTCAACCACCGCAGCTGGAGCGCTTGCCTGAACATCCTTTCCCTCCTCTTTTGCCGGAGGGGCACTCTGGCGAGGAGGAGAAAGGACGGCCAATGGCTGACCCTCCTCCTGGACTATCCCGTCGAAGTCCTCCTCCTCCTCGGTGAGCCGGGTGAACTTCTTCCGGTCTTTCATCCTGCGTCTGAAAGAAACAAAAAAGAACAAACAAAAAAATTAGTAAAAAACTAAGAATCACGTGAACTCAAAGCTGCCCTCCACTTCGCAGACAGCACTTCATCTGCAACAAGAAAAAAAACATTAGGCATAAAAACTGCAAAATTTGAGTTTGAAAGTGGTAAGTTTTAATTATTATGTGTATAAATCCCACACATTTAATATTTGGAAAAAGTTTTTCAGTATTTTACGTTCTTTATATAAGTAGTCAAGAAGATAAGTGGCGATATCAAAGGATGGTTTACGAAAAATGATTCTAAATTTTTATTTTAATTATCCATTGATTGAAGACTGTATGAAATCATTCAGTGAATGTAATAGTAAACGAGAAATAATTTCACTGAAGATTTGCTGACTCAAAGGAGAGAAAGATTTTCATCGAAAATAATGAAGTCTCGTAATTAATATGGAACTCTCACCAAATTTTATTGCATGGTGCAAAGAAGTATTGGAACTTAGATAAATTGTATGTCCTGATTAAAAGGAAAGCATACAAGGAGCCGAAGATATCACCATGTTGTAAAAATACATCAAAAATAATGTTTAGCGAGTATCAGTGTTTACATTTATGTGCGGAGAAATTCGTTACAGTATTGGACAATATCATTTTATAAATTCATATTATATTGATCCGTAGTTTGCTTCATTGATTAATATGCAACCATTTGTATTGAATTGGAAATTCACAACGATGTCACAAAATCAAGCTTATTAATACTAGGATGCTTGGTTTAGTTACTTAAATCTTAAAAATGCTCACTCCCGACTTCTTAAGCGTTTTTACTCTTTAATTTCGTAGCATTATCTCATACAATATTATAAATAACTAATATTAAGAAATAATATCCTACCATGTGTGTTTATTTTAACGATGGCAAATGAAGGGAATGCTTGGAAAAAAACTGATACTCAATGAAATTGAAAAGTTAAATAAAAACATTCTTCTGGTACAAAATTATTTTCTTTTGATTTACTACATTAAATTATTTTGGTATTAAGAGTAAATTCCAGATGTCTATATTTACAATCTCTAAACAGACATTCGTGACTGGTTCTGATAAAAATTGAAAATGGGACTTTAAATTTTTCATACATATTAGATTTTTAAAGTGCTGACAAAATTGTTATTTTCTTTAAAATATTTTTTGTCTGGGAGTTGGGATTAATAATTTTCAGATTTAGAAATGTCCACCTAGGTAGCAAGGCTATTAAAAATATTTTTAAAGTATTCTAAATGCATATTTTGTTGTCCCACAAAGCTTAAAATGAACAGTATTAACTATTTTATGGATGGTGTTCGTTATGATAAAATATCTGTATCTGTTGACATCACACACTCGGACTGTTGAATTGAAACCCAGGACCTGAAAATACCACTTTCATGTCCTTGGATGCCATTTATGCTTGCACATAATTGTGTGGATGATGGCACTGAATCTGGTTTCTAGTATTACGACCCATTACAAAGTATTGTGAAGGTGAAGAATTATCATCAATGATGAAGTTTGGTTCTATGATACCAGTGATTCAGAATGTTCGAAAAGAAAGGTATGATACTTTGTTGTTATGTCTTCTTCAGTGGTCTATTAGAATTTTGAACGAAAGCACAAGAATGTAAATGTGTTTCTCTTGGGCGATTTTAGTATTTCCCAAAGCGCATTTGGAACATACTTCCTTTCCTTTTTGACCTTTAAAGAAGCCGCCCACACCAGGACTAGTTTCGAAATTGAAGGAACGCATGGGATACTTTCGGTTAAAGAATTGCGCGATGGCTATATCCAACACCTCTTTGGTGACCAAATCTTCCAGAAATATTTTAATTATTTTGCCACATTCTTTAGCAGCGAAAGATGTATCTCAGAAGAAATGTTTTAAAATCTTTGTTTTTCACTTTGAAAGGAAAACTCAAATTCCATGACACGTTTTATTTAAATTGAATTTTTGCGAATGAATTTAAAATATTCTTTCTAACAGTTAAGTAAGCAGATAATAAATGAATATCACAAATGTGCATCAGTGACCATAAACTTAATATTTTATAATGATTATTCAACTTTTCAATAGAATAAAAATAACCCTTACGATAGTATGAAATGTTCTAAAAAACAATCTTGTATAAAAAGGATACTTCAAATTTTTGTTAAGCCCTTTCTTATTTCTATAAATATGTTTAGTCAAAAACTAACAGTACATTGGCAAATGTTAAATAGGATGAAATCTTATTCAGAAATTGTACAGTGCTATTAATAAACTATTTCAATCCATTCGGTTTAAAGTGTCTTGTTTTAGCTTAAAAATTTGAATACCAGCCAACATATCATTGCCTTGGTATAGAAACATATCATTGCCTTGGTATAGAAATCATCAGCATCGAATATTGCTGCCGAATAAAATCAGTTTCCACTATTTAAAGTTAATAGTCTCAGAACAGTTATTTTCCCTATAGGATTTTTACTATTAATTATGAAATTTTCTAAGTAACCTTCTTGTATAACTTTACTGGAACTTTCTACTTTATTTCATTAAAGTTAAGTTTTGCGAGTATCTAAGTGGCAAATTAAGCATCATAACATTTTATCGAAATTATTGCAATAGAAAATCTAAAATTTCAAAATGCGCAATGAATACGTTCAAGAAAGTACAGATTAGAAAGATAAATATACCTGCATTTAATTATACAAATTCACTAGAAAAATGGATTAATACACAAACCTACAAAAAACTTCATTGCAGATATTAAAAGGTAGAATACTAGTATTACAAATGTAACGCGTTTGGCAGGATCTTCAAATATGTCGCCAATGATCTAGGCGAGTGATTCATAATCAAAAAATTTAGAATCTCAAAATAGCAATACATAAACATACAATCCGAATCTGCCAACCAAAATCAGAACCAAATCTATCGCGTTACGGAAACTAGGATTAAGCCTATTAAAATATAAATAATAACAATTTATTTACATTACTTAAATAAATTGTGGTGCCTGACTTACGCCATTTTTACAAAATTATATGAAAAAGAAATAATACATTTTAAAAAATGAGAAAAAATAATATAACTGTTTTAAAGCTCGAGACAAATTTTCACGTTTCACAAGTTAGATGTGCTATTTTACGAGATTAGATCGCCGATGATTACAAAATCAAAATAAAGAATTCTATTAATGTTTTTAAAATGTTATTGAATTATTTTAAATTTAATATTCGTTTCATTTTTAATGAAAAAATTCTTTAATTAATAATTTAGCAAAACCACTGACAATTCCTGGTATGTTATTTTGTTCAGATATATGCTTATTAATTCTCAGTTTTGTGTTCCATTGAGCAATTGATCTAAATGAAATACATTTTAAATGAATTAATTAGTATTTAAAGGTTTCATATATTAAATGAATTTTGAATCTCTTATCGCATAACGTTAATTTTACCGAATTTGCTTAAATAGCTAATATTCATTTAGAAATTACTAGTTGAATCGCTTTAAATTTACGTTTCCGAGAAAATAATTACCATTAAAAAATATCAACCAGCCACTTAAAGTTCAAAAATTTTTTATGGGTACAATCTAAGTTTTACAAATTCTTAGTTTCAAGTATAAAATATGGAAATTTGTGTCAATATGTATTTAACTTAGTATTAAACATCAAGATATACAGAAAAGCAATGAGTTTGTCGCACTTACATGGTTCTTCTGATCCACTTCATCAACTTCACCATATCTGCAAAATACACTAGAAAACAAGTTAGAATAACTTAAAAACACTTTCAAGTAAATAGATTACAAGAAAATCTTTAAATATTACTTTGATCAAGAGCTCTGAAAATTTCAACCTTCAAACTCAAAATCGCAGCTTCAAATGGCGGACTGAGGTTTGCTGACGCCTTACCTGGTAGTCCACAACAATGCAAAACTCGCAACAATGAAATTTTTCATTGTTTAAAAATTTTCACGTTCATTTGGTCTCGAGCTCTCGAGTTTGAAGGTTGAACTTTCTAGAGCTCCTGCTAAGCCTAATATGGAACACCAACATTTAATATCCATTTCAAATGCGAAGAACACATTCTTCTAGTCTTTGGTACTATTTACTGATTTTCCTGTCATTCGGTACTCACTCTGTGAAATGTATTAATTTTATAATATTTTGCTTTAAAATCTAACTTCACCACGTAGCATTTTGCATTGAAACATAAAGTTTAGATTGCAAAAATATGGATTAATCATAATTTTGAACATCAATGTATCACATTATAAAAACTGCTTAAACAAGAAAAATAATGCGTATATATATATATATATATATATATATATATATATATATATATATATATATATATATATATATATATATATATATATATATATATATATATACCGAAAAATACAAAATAAATATTTAACTTTTCCTGTCATAGCGTTAAAATTTTTCAATTTGTAATCTGATAATCAAAAAGCAATCTGCTGTTATGTTTTTAAAATATTCAAATTGTTATTTTGATTGTATTACTAATGAATTTCTGTTACTGCAGTGTGAAATTATTTATATTATTTTACTGTCATACGTAAAATATAACATCTATGAACGAATAATTTGGTTTTATATTGAAAAATCAAATTAATTAACGTTGTTTATAAACTACTTGAAAACAAGATGATAGCCAAAAATAATCAGCCAAATGCGCCAAATTTACATTATGTTGATAAGCAAGTTGCAAGAACTCCAGCTTTAGATTCAATATAATATCTCCTACAAATTTTTTTATGTAATTAGAAAAACTAGTTATGATTAAAATAATATATATTAACGCCAGATATTAAAAAGGAAGCAAATACGTTGATCGTCTATGATTATTTAAAGTATTTTGGACATAATAAAGTCGCCAATATTAATGCATTATTCACATCATTGGAAAACGTTTCCCCAATAACAAATTTCTGCCGTATCAAAGAAGCAAAACATGTCCGCTGCCTAATGATTTTGAACCATTATTGTGCGTGCCGAAGCTCACACCTGAGTTGGCGCTTATTTCTTAAAATTTTCACACTAAATAAAGAGAGAATTTAAGAAAAATGTACCTTGAAAGCATGACTGTTTCTGACAGTATAAGCCAACAACAATATTTATATTTCATTTGATATATATCTCCAATAGTTTTTCAATTACAATATTTAGAAGAAGCAAATACATTGCTTCTTTCAATATTAATTACTGATAGAATATTTCATTGTCTGTAATTCTGACATTTTCTCTCCTCCTGTTTCACCTCAAATTATATTATTTATTTTTCCGGTAAGTGTTTTCAGTTTCTTTTCAATTTTTTGCATACTTCATTCTCTAACATCAAAACAAATTTGGTACTTACTTTTATGTGTTAAGTTACATCAATCATTTATTTTCTCGCCCATCTCGTTAAATTTTTTTTGTAACATATTGCAATCAAATGAATTCTGGTACTTTTCAAAATAAAATACAGGGCACAGATGCCATATGATCCAGGATGCCAAATTCTGAGTTTGGTGATTTTTTGGCAGATTTTCTTATTATTTTTGGCAGATTAGCTGACAACCTGGTTTTTATTACGTCACAGATATGGAGACCTATAAGAATTATGCAGAAAACTCTATTTTAGCAACCCGAGTATTAACATCATCGCGCACGTCACAATTCATCATTTTGGCAACATTTCTTTATCGCCAAAAAAATTCAGAATTCCTGAACTATAAGGCATCTGTGTCAAATACAGATAAACGTATTTATTTTCAATAGAGTTTCTTCCGTTTTAAAATGGTGTTAACATGCAGTCATTTTGATTTAAGAGAAATATTTTCCAACTTCCCTTGTTCTGGAAAGACAGATTTATGAATGTCCAAAAGATAATTTGAGATCACAGGAAATTTTCATACAAACTGTTTCTCCATTTTACTGACTATTATCTTCAGATAATATCTTTTAAATTACAATTTTCCTATATCTTACATTTATATGTTTAGAAAAGTCTAATTCCAGCAACATCTCCCTGATCAAGGCCCCATTGCCTAAAGGTAGGCCTTCGTAGTGGAGGGTTCGCTTCCAGTCACTTGTTGGAAGAGAATGCCGCAGCGAATTTCCTTTCTAGATAGCTGAAGTGAGTGCTCGGAAATTTTCAAAGTTTCCTTCCTTTTAAATTAAAAGAATTCATTAACAAATATGCACATGTTTTAGGTGAATTTGTATAATACATGTCTTTTCCTGACAGCTTTCATAATATTCATTAACATAGGATGAAATAGTAACTATTTTTAACTCTAAAGAATACATAACTGATTCTACTTTGTTTTCAAAATAGAATTTTTCATAGCGTATTATATCATAGCACATTCTGAAATTAAATATCAGACTACTTTATATCATAGTCATGTTATATATAAACTATTGAAAAATTTTCGATTCTTTCACTTCAATATGAAACGCTTTAGATACTTCTAAAAAATACAAAAAATGTACTTGAGAAATAAGATGAAATTTTTCTAGTAATATAATGCTCAATAAAATTGTCTGTTCTACGTAGGTATTCATTATAAGCATACAAATGTTAAGAAAAATGCTTTTCTGCTGATTATATAGGCCATAAATCGCGTGGTCAGAAAATTATGTGTAATGCGTTCTTATTCAATGTCCGTATCAAACATTTACAAATCCTACATTTGTTATTATTTAATACAATTAATCTTCACACCTGCTCTGTGATCCCATATCAGGAACTTTGGATGGAGAGTAGAGGCTCGTTTCTACAAACTTCTCACTGACAAACACTCGCGATTTTACAAGCTAGTTATGAATGCCTCTAACATGGGACGCAACAGAATTATAAATTAAAAGCTTATATAAAAATTCTTATAAATCTGTCAAGATTGTTATTCTAACAACGACTGCAACTGTAAAATATTCAGCCTATAACATGACTATAATACATTTGTAACTTAAGAAAAAATTTCTATGTACGATTCCGGGTACAACTGCGTCGGATATTGCAGTTTGGCTATGCAGCTTTCATACAACCTACATCGATACTTGGCACTGCTTCTATTTTAGGTTTTTTGATATTTATTTTGTGGTTGTAGTTACACTAGACTTCCATGTATCGATCCCATCGTTGGGCTCTGCTTGTCAAATGGACTCAGCCAAATGGCATTCTTGCCTAATAAGAAGCAGAGGACCTCCAATACTTGACCTGCCACCCCTAGAGGTGTCCTTTTTCTTGGAGTACAAGGCGACCACGACGGAGTTCCAACTCACTCCCTTCCGAACGGTGCCCCAACAAACTAGGGCATCAAGGCTGCTGAAAAAGGTTGTTAAATAATTATTAATCAATATTACTAAGTAAAAACAAAATGTTTCTAAATCATAAAATTTATTCGGCTCATTGAATAGAATTAAATTTTGTTAGACTTTAATTTATTGTGTTTGATTTCATTATATGATTCAAATTCAAATGTCCAAAGCATAATTATGCAAATTGTTACGGTGAGACGTTAGACAGAAGGTTTAGGGTTTGATCCCGGTTACCTTTTGTTATTTGTGTATGCATGTTTTATACAACCTGCATGTGGATAAGTATATTGCACTTTTAAACACTCTTTGATTCCACAATTTTACCTGTGAATAAATGTTACCTTGTTTTTTGATTTAATGAGTCAAGAGCGCACGCGCTTCTTCGATATTTCAGATTTTAAAAAATTTTTCTTGTTCTATATTGTAATTTTCACTATATGTACGATTTTGCAAATCGTTAGACAATAGTAAGCCAACTACTATGCAGTCAAATCATTAATACGTTAGGTAGAATGTTCTTGGTTCGATACCGAATACCATGGCAATTCGCGTTGAACTATAAAAAAATTATTTAACATTATTTAAATTGCTTTGAAAATTTTAAAAAAATAGGATGCTTAAGATGATTAAGATGCTTTAAGACAATAGTCTTAAAATGTAAATAGCGTGAGTAACGCCAAATTTAACTTGAACAGTTACATTAACAACTATTTCTAGACTCATGGTACATCACAATATTTAATTAATTGGAGTAATAACCAAAGATTAAAACGTAATAGTCCATTCTCCCAAGCACATTTACAGAACTTGCTGTACCCTTATGTTGAGCCCTTCTGCTTGACACCTTTGATTAACCCTGCGTTTGACCTCCAGGGAGTCACTTTCCATCCCAACCTAACGCTCGAAGCAAGTAAAAAGTCGGACCACCCATACTTACTAAAGCAAATGGCTCTAGAGACAATGGACAAGATTCCTATCGGAGCAGCCTGGGTTTATACCAATGGAAGCTAATTGGAGACCAATGCAACTGGCAGCGGAGTAAGTATTGAACTCCTCAACCATTCCATCAAACTTGAAAAAAGAACTGCTGACCACACATCCGTCTTCAGAACGGAACTCATCGCCATCATGAGTGGACTTTCTTTGTTAGATAACAATACACAAAATGATTTCTCGGAGATATGGATTCTTACAGACAGTCGATCCTCGATCCAGTACCTTTTCAATTGGCAATCCATCGGCGACAGTACTAGTAGAAGTTGGTTTTCAGGCTTTTCAACAAGAGATTCTACTCTTGTTGAAAAGCCTTTCAGCTCAACATCCAATCCACCTCCAGTGGGTCCCCTCGCATGTTGGTCTCCCTGGGAATGAAGTAGCCGACGACCTTGCAAAGGCTGCCTCCAGTAATCCTTTGAACCCCGAAGATCGCATGGCACTAACACCAACAGAGATCTCTTCCATTACTAAACAACCTGGGCTGACCCTCCTGCTCACCCTTGGTACTTTCAAAGACATCGTGGAGCCGCCAAAATATTTAATGACTCCAGAATACATCAGATGACACTGTCTCGACTTTCTACTGGCTACTTGAAGTGTATGATCTTTGAGGACGGTGAAAGAAAACATCCATCATGTCCCAAGTGCGACAATGCTCCGTTTTGCTCGCAACACATCTTGAAGTGCTTTGGGTTTTCTCGTGAGGAGGCTGTGAAAAGTCCACATCAGCTTTTGGACTTTTTGTCTGTCTTTGATCTCATGGATCCGGTCTAGTTCCACTAGACCAGATGGGGATTAGTCCCACCACCACCACTATTTCTAGAATTTGTTCTAGTTAATTTATACGGTATTAATAATGAAAACGTCAGAGCAGCTTGTTCTTGCTAGGACCTTGCACGCATAAATCCCAACCAACCAACTCTCACTTGCAACTTCTTGTGTTAGTATTTTGAATGCATATTAATCAAGAAGTAATATTCAAGATTAATCTTGAATATTATTTGTATAATTTTGAATATTACACAGAGTTGCATTGATTGAGGCGTCGCTATCTCTACGTTACGAGATTATTTTCGGTAGCCTGATTCATTTGATGCATGGACTCAACATATTGAAAACGTGGATCAATTAAATGATATTTTGCCACTTTTCTGTCATTTAATAAATAACAATTTTGAGTTAATTTACGTAGTGGTTGCCAAAAAATCGCAACCCATTAAAGTGCAATTCGAAAATTCTCATATGAAAAACCAAAGACCTTAGATTCCTTGTAATAATTGGCGTCGTTGCTTGTCGTCGTTATCTGCTGATTTGGCTCCGCGTTTCCTTCTCATATGTGGGGTGGATCTAAATAAGATTCAACATACAATTAAGAAAAAGCATTATTTTAAAACATTTCACTAAAATTGAAGAATTTTCTTCCAGATACAAGGGTGTCAAAACTCCAATGAAACACCACGCGCATCAAGATTCTTTCTAGCATCGCAGACATTTCGTGTTCTTGTCAAAAATCATTTTTCGAAAAAATTGCGGTCATCAAGAGATTTGACAACCGCAAGCATATTAGTAGGAAATTTGATTCCGAAAATGTCAGTTTGCTTAGATTTCGTTTTATTCTTGCTGACACTTTTTTCACCAGAGCTTGACTACAAACAGAAAAGATTAGTTAGGTTTAAAAAATGAATGTAAAAAATTGAAACTGAAGAGAGAAAATAAATATAAAAAAAATGATGGTGGAGAAACGAAACAAGTCATCCGACCTCTGTGGAAGTCATAAGAAATGCTTGTCGTGTTCACAAAACATAAAATTGCCCCTGTCAAAACGCTTTCTCTTCTATGTTTATTGATTCGTGGTGAAAACAGCGCCACGTGAAAAGCGCGCTGTATTTGAAGAAGAAAATTTATTACACACATTATCCAAATTTTCGTCTTTATTATTTTAAATTCCCCGGTATTATTTTTCTGTTGTTTATTTTATTTTAATTTCTTAATTTTATTAAAAAAAAGAGTTGCTCTTTACTATTCACATAAACAATGAAAAATAGCTTTAGAACTGTGTTATAAGCAAATACTAATCTTTTAAAGGAAAATATTATTGACTAAATTTAGAAAAATTAAAATTCTATGTCATTTATTCTAATGTTAAGCAGAGAACAAAAAAATATTAATAAATGCATAAATATTTTCGATTAAAAATTTAATAAAATGCATGAATATTTTCGATTAAAAAATTTTGTGTTAGAAACAGATGTAAAATATTAAAATAGGTGATAAAATATTTACACATTTGTGTGTGTTTGAATAGCTGTTCTTCATTAGGTTAAAAAAATTATTTTCCTTTTCCATACAAATTTGAAAATATGTTTACATGAATTTATTTTTAAAAAATTCAGCTTATTATCAGTGTCACTCATTTGAAACTTATCTGTGATTTATTTTTTCAAGCCAAGCACCTTTTTCAGCAAGAATCCATTTTCTTTTTTGGAATGTGTGCCAAAATTATAATATTTATAGGCGTTGACACATACATTTTCAAAATATCGTGATCCAAAATTGTCTCTAATGAATATTTTCATATCTTCATAATAAACGTAGCTAATGAATTCCTTATTTTTATTTATGTAGTACAAATTTTATCTATTAGTATATTTTAAAGAGTAACACATTAAAACTTCAGTGATATTTTTTCAAAGACTAAAAATACAGTTCTTAAATAGTTGTGATTTTGTAGAGATTTTATTTTTTCCCACAATTATGTTAAATATACTTTATATAAAGAGAACTTATGTTTTAAAAACTTAAATGTAATGTATTTTTAGTATAATATAAAGTGTTCAATAAAATATCTTACTTGAAAATAATAGTTTTATTGCCTTTAAAAACAAATACTTATGTTAAATTCACACATTTTCATAATTTTTTTATTCAACAGTTTATTTAAAACATTGAAATTCCAGATGAATCACTCTAGAAGAACTTATTATATAAGTTGTACATTTTTTTAGTAAAATCAATGTAATTTGAATACTGTAAAATATTATAAAATGAATTAAGACAAAAATATGTGTTGGATTTTTAGGAAAAAAATTTTGCTACTTAATTTTTTTTCATTATGAATATTAAATTTTTCAATGATTAACATTAAATTGCAGATAAAGAATTGTCAGTCGTAGAAGAAATTAGATAAATTATAAAATCTGTTAAATAAGTACCGTTACACTGTACCGCCGCTATAATGCAGTTGTGTGTGTCCCGCACATGCGCAATAGTCTACCTTTTGCACACTGTCTCTCAATTCACACCCTTTAGGTTGTTCTACGTTGTGTTTAAAGTTTTCTGTACACATGTAAAATGCTTAAGACAATTAATTATTGATCCCGCCGACTGTGAGATTCGTGCTGTAATTCGATTTTTTAGCGCAACGATTCCAATACCAGATTAAATCTATAGACAAATAAAAGATATTTATGGTGAAGGAACGATGAGTGATGGAATGGAAAGAAAGTGGGTTAGAAGGTTTATTGAAGGTCGAACAAATGTCTACGATGAGGCTCGAGGTGGTCTTCTGTTGTCAAAGATGTGATCCTGTAAAAAAATTGATGGAAAAATCCTTGAAAATAAGCGTTTCACAATGATGACGCTTTGAAACAAATTTCCACGTTTTTTTAATCCAATGGCAGGCACACCCTATGCCACAACAAGGACAGAAACTGCTACTCATTTATCGTTACCCAGCGGGCACCTGTGAACCAAGTCACGGAGGCGAGTAGCATTACCCGCGCCATACCACCACAAACCCGTTTATAGGGTGGGCCACATTCACACAGAATCATCATCACAGAAGAAAGGACAGAGAAACACAGAGAAGGAAAGAAACATCCATGCCCGAACCGGGATTCGAACCCAGGACCCACGGCTGAGGATTCAGGAACGCTAACCACTCAGCCATCGGTCGGCAATTTCCACGTATTTCATGTACAGTTTTGTATTAAATTGGAACAAACCACTTAAATTATATATATATATATATATATATATATATATATATATATATATATATATATATATATATATATGTATATATATATATGTATATATATATATATATATATATATATATATATATATATATATATATATATATATATATATATATATATATATATATATATATATATATATATATATATATATATATATATGTATATATATATGTATATATATATGTATATATATATATATATATATGTATATATATGTATATATATGTATATATATATATATATATATATATATATATATATATATATATATATATGTATATATATATATATATATATATATATATATATATATATATATATATATATATATATATATATATATATATATATATATATATATATATATATATATATATATATATATATATATATATATATATATATATATATATATATATATATATAGTATATATATATATATATATATATATATATATATATATATATATATATATATATATATATATATATATATATATATATATATATATATGTATATATATATATATATATATATATATATATATATATGTATATATATATATATATATATATATATATATATATATATATAATATATATATATATATATATATATCATCGTGAATGGGCAGAGACTTATTGATATTGATCCAATCCCATTGTTAGAGCGCGTAAAGTGGTTTGCTGAAACCAATAGTAAGAATCCTTAAGTCTATTAAAGCAATGAATATTAAATTATGTTCAAGTAAACTTCGGAATTAATGGTTTGAGTTAAATAATGGGGCCCTATCTCTGTTGCCATTCATAATCTTGTAAAGTGAACTTTCCAAAATAAAAAGTAAAAACGTTAAAAGAAGCAGACTATTTCTATTCAAATGAGAGATTTGCACTGAATCACATTAAAAATTCTTAACAATCACTTGAATTGAGGTTTAAAACACGCTGTTTCCACGTTTATGAAGTGGAAGGGGGAACGATAGCAGTATATTATATGTGAATATTAAATGCATAAAATGATATTGAAAATTTTTTTAATTATAAACGCGTTGAAAACACAAAAACAAATTTATACTCTTTTAAATTAATCATCCTCTCAATCAACACCTTTTTAAATTTCGAATAATTTTCTGTATCTTGAAACGTGAGTTTAAATTTATAACATAACAATTCAACTATCTGATTTGATATACTATGTATTAAATGAAGAAATAAAAGATTTATTTTTGTGAGTAAAACTAATAGAAAAATTTCTCCACGTAATTCCACTTTCCAAAATGATTTATTTTAAAGTCCATTTTTTTAGAAAAAGAAATATTGTTTTTGGACATTTAATTTGGCAGTTTTCTAATAGTTATTCCCTAATTTTTATTGTGAAACGATTCATTCATATTCATTATTTAAGAATGCGTATTTGTGTACAAAATTTTAGACTTTGAGCTATTGTACAGTGCACCTTGAATTATTATTCTTTTTTGGCATGTTCATATTTTTATTAATTTTATGATATTTCTATTTGTTATTTAATTTAAGTACGTCGCAATTTATGTGTACATTTTATAATCAAGCAAATTTAGTTTATTTTATAATTTTAAAAATATTATTATCTATATAAAATTGCTTAATATATTTTAAGAAGCCATGAAAGAGTTGAAAAGTAGTAGAATAATATCTCAAATTAAAAGAATGTAAAATAATCACGTTTATTTCACGTTAATTGCAATTGTGGTGCTATCTATTGCAATTAACGCGAAATTGTATTCACGCATTGTAATTAATTTTTATCTTATGCTAGTAAGCTTATTCATTGTTTCTTATGAAATAAATTATAAAATTAAAACAGACGATTTCATTTTCTTAAATTAGATTATGTATTTATCAAACATACATTTTTGTTTATTAAATCAATATTTTTAAGGATGAAGTTAATTTGAACATACCTTACAATTTACTTATAAAATAAATATTTATCAACATTAATATCCTGAATCATAAATCACATTGATGTAAACCCTAAATAAGATGCATGAATTCTGGAAAATATACATAGAAAAATTGCAATTTTATAAAAGTGAATATGAACAAAAATAAATACTTAATTTCAAATATTATTTTAGTTTGTACTATCTCATTAATTTGCGGCTTAGTTTTAAATATTATTTGTTTAATGATTGGCTAATATATAATTATTTGTGCAACAAAAATTAAATATACGCATACATTATTCAAACCACATTAAAAAATTCAGCGGAGTATTTTGTGCTGCCATCTGTTTATTGAAAAAAAAATTTCAACTTGCTTATCTAATTAAAATAATGTTAAATTTTTTTAAATATATATATATATATATATATATATATATATATATATATATATATATATATATATATATATATATATATATATATATATATATATATATATATAACTGTTAAAACAATAAAAGTTGATCTAAATTTAATTTGATGCTTAAATCTAAAAATAATTTTACATTACTTAAAGTGAATATTTTGTTTAATTTTATTTAAATGAAAAAATAGCAACTTTAAATAATTTTTTTTAAGAATATTCATACAAATTTTTATGCATGATTTATTTCAAAACATATTTGGACTGCATATATTACTAATCATGGAAAATTTAAAATAGTTTTATCACCTAAAAATGTACTAAAATTATTTAGCAATTTCTTATCATTTTTATATGTTAGGTCTGTTATGCATTAAGTTGATTGATAATGCAGCTTCTTGCAAAGCGAAATTTACATTAAATAAAGCAAAGATAAGAACATATTTTCTACAAAATAATTGTTTTTTATGCATATTTTTTTATGATATTCAAACATTTATCCTTTCTGGTTTCAGTAAACTATCAATAATATTTATTATCTTAAACTTTTATGAATTGTTGAATGTTATGGGAAATGGCCTATAGATATTGAGCGTATAACGAATTATTTTAGTTGGATCACTAGCATTTAATACTGCCCCAAAAAATTCAATTTTTAAACTAAATTTAATTTGGATAATTTTTAAAACATACTATGTTAATAAATTTGCAACGGTATATCATTTTGGCTAAAATAATTTCTCCACATTTGAACTTATTTAAAACAAACTGAATTCAAATTTTGAGAGGCTTTCCTCTCTATTTTTTGTCTATACCAGAACCCATGATTTTATTTGTAATATTTATGGCTAAGCTGTCGTATAATCCATCATGTCAAATTCTGAATTTTTTTGGTGGCAAAAAAGGGTTGCCAAGATTATGTATTGTGACACTTAGCGATGATTCTCGTCTTTCCATGCTTTTATTCAAATGGTAGAGAACAACTCTGAGCTAGATACTGAGAAGTATATTAGTGCGGCAACAACAGAACTAGAACAAGTAAGATATATCCCTCCAATTGGCAATCTTTGTGACATTTTTGTCGCCAACCTGAACGCATGTTTTTGGAACGAGAAATTTCTCTACGTCCACTTTTAAAAAAACCACATAAAACACTTGAAAAACCAAACCTGGCATAAAAAAATCGAAAAAGCAACAAAATGGCAACACCAAAAGCCATTTTTTATTTTGTTGCATGAATCAACCCGGCCATACTATAACAACCAAAAACAAAGGAAGCCTGATTTGGCGAGAAATTTCTTTGGGGGAATATATCATACTTATACCGCAACAAATTTTTGCTTTCGTTGACTCTGGACCATATTCATGTTTCTCAAAAGAGAAAATCCAGCGATTTCAAAAGCATTCAATGTTTTAGAACTCCATGCAGAAGCTACGCCTAGTTCCCATTGTTCAATAGTGTCTGCAATTGAATTCGATAGCTTATATTTCGGTAAACGTAATTATATGGATTCTTTCTTGAAATCGAAAACTTCGATAATCTTTGGAAAAAATCTAAGGATTTTAGGTTAGTATCAATCGCAACAGAATATCTTTCATTTAGGAAAACGTAAAATTTGAAATTATCTCATCATGTGTATGGAGATTAAAACTCAGAATCATTGTTCCTAGATGCTTTATGCTGCAAACCATGTTATGCAGTCACTAATTGTTTGGTTTAATTTAGATGAAGATTCTGTCGATAAAACAAAAACAAACATTTTTAGCTCTATTGCTAGACGCTGAATGGACTACACCGCTACACTTTCAATTCCGAATCAAAATTTTCGGAGTGAAACAAGAACGTAGGAGGTTGCCATAATAGGCAAACTTTATCGTCTAACAAACTGTTTTTCAAGGTGGCAACATTCCGCCCCCGTGAAATGGTTAACGTTCAACAACAACCAATCAAACGATAGCAAATAATATGATTTACACAATTCTAAAAAACTTTTATAACATAATAATAAACATTACATAATTTCAGCAAATGATATTCATAATTAATATGTAGGTTCAAAGTAATAAATGGTCAGAATAATTATATTAATGCAATTGCACAATACAGAAAATATTAATGATAACTAATATTTCAGAGATTCTACAATTCTATAACAGTACAATAATTCTAATCAGTATTTACAGGAAAAATGCACAATTTTGTAATGGGTCTTTTTCAAATCCCATGATCAGAAGGTATATTGACCCCTCTGTCACAATTGCCAGGGCCACGAAAAACTCTTTCTATTCTCCCACGAAGCCAATTGCATTTGGGTGGATGAGGCTCCTTTATTACTACTAACATAAACAATGGCTGACATTCATTTTTAAAAATTTCCATTCATTGCGATTTTGAAAACTACTCAGATATTTCAAGCTTCATTACTTCCAAATAATCTGAGTCAGTTTTTCAACTCGTTTACACCTTGATAAACGATTGATGGGAACTTCGTTGATATTTGATTCAACAATTGAAGTTATCCCATACAACTCAGTTTCGTCCAGTAGACGTCGATATGACATCATCAGGTGGATGTACTGTAATCTAGCAGACGTCTCAGTTTAGTCCAGCTTATATCCATGGCACATCAAATATCCACCCATTTTACGTCCATTATACGTTTACAAGATGTCGGCATCGGACGATTCATGGACGAAATTTGGATGTATTCATACGCACTGCTCTATACAAGGTAGTTCCCATGGATGTATTTTAGATGAGGCTTATTATCTACTGAATGCTTTCTACAGTATCTTAGTTTTTATCCACTAGACAATGTGAAAACTTAGTTTTTTTAATTAATATATATATATATATATATATATATATATATATATATATATATATATATATATATATATATATGTGTATAAAGTATATATATATACATATATGTATATATATATATACACAAATTCAAACAATATATATATATATATATATATATATATATATATATATATATATATATATATATATATATAATTTACTTATTTTAAATTTAATCTTATCCTCGGGTATATAAATTTGTCATTCTCCTCTAACTGAAAAGGAAAATAAAATTTAGAATTTATAAATGAGGCACTTTTTTATATCTTAATTTACTTTTAATTCAACTTTATCAACCAAAGTAATTAAAGCATAACATAATAAATATAGTTAAAATATTATAAATATAAAAAGATAACTATTTATAAAACAAATAATTTTTCAATTTATTTGAAACTAAGTTCAGTCCATCATAAGCATTTTTTATGGATAGCAGAATAGCATATGAAAAACTAACTATAGAAAAAATGAATTTCCAATCAACATTTAATAATAAATTTATGAGATTTACTGTGATGAAATGCTTACATCTTTTTTAATAATATTCAAATTAGATCAATAAAGAAACAGATATTCAATAGAGCTAAAAATCAGGTTATTGTGTGAAATGTAGATTCCATTTACTTTATTTTTGCCTGTAAAGTCTTTGAAGTCTGTAGAAAAGTGAATTACTACAAAATAACTTTAAAAGAATACAATGAAAAACAGAATAATATTGATATTTCTGTTTAAAACTAAATCAGAGCATCATTTATTAAATCAAATAAATCAACAAAATTTGAATGGAAATACACATATAATATTCATTCCAGAAACTTGCTCTGTTTATGTATGCATTTTTCTTTTAATTTCACTGAGAGCATGCTTCTTAACTTCTTTTCAGGGTATACACATAAAAGCTAAAGGTTTGAATTTCAGAAATAAAATGTTTACCTGTGATTTCAAGAAACTAATGTATTTTTAATAATTTTAGATCTTAATTTTCAAACAAATATTTCTTAGTTTTAAGTCTAACAAAATAAAATTATAAATAAAATTGAGAAATATATCAAAGTTTTTTTTTAACTTATCTATATATATATATATATATATATATATATATATATATATATATATATATATATATATATATATATATATATATATATATATATATATATATATTATATATATATATATATTAATAAAGTTTATTTAATTGCACTATACTAAGGAAAAATATATTACTTCAGTTAGTTACTAATTTCATTTTTTACAATAAACTAAATTTTTCTCACACAAAAAAGTTTTAACTATATTCATTTAAAAATAACTTTAGTAGAAATGAAATCAATGCATTAAGATTTTCATTTGCTAATATAATTTATGATTTTTTCCTGAAAATGAGCATTCTTATATTATTTGCTTTGATATATAAAGTGTTATTAAAAAATAATTTGTTTTAAAGATATTAAGATCAGATGGAGTGTTTTGTAAGGCTATTAAACAAAACAATAATACAAAAAATGCAGCATTACAAGTAGTATGGAAGTAGGAAATTTCGTTTACAAGTTAAATGAACACAAAATCTAATAGAAAATCACATTCACAGAATATTCAAAATGATAAATCACTGAAGATGTAAGCAATTCATACTAAATCATTTTACATAATTTTGAATATCATTTTTCATTAGAATAAAAAAAAACATTCTTACCATGAATCAATACTTCAATTTCTAGAACCTTTAGTAGACAACTAATTCAAAATGTAATTCTAGAAGATTCTCTATGAAAGTAAGAATTCCAAATCTGGTATAGGAAATAACATATCTTTCAGTAAACTACAAAATATAAAAATTAATTTTCAAGTATACATTTTAATAGCTCTTCATTTGAAATATTAGTTTAGCATACATTAAAATAATTGGGTAATATAATTTTTTTCTTGATATCTTGAATTATGAATTTAAAATTTGATAATCAATAAAAAAATCAGATTTTTAATTCAACAGTAAGAAGTATTTTATTTAAACATTAAATATTAGA
Organism: Latrodectus hesperus; assembly: GCA_037975125.1. Taxonomy (NCBI): domain Eukaryota; kingdom Metazoa; phylum Arthropoda; class Arachnida; order Araneae; family Theridiidae; genus Latrodectus; species Latrodectus hesperus. The sequence continues at coordinate 81,584,667 of CM075853.1, forward strand.
ATTATAAGATTATCCTAAAAATAAATTTTATTAATTTGAATCAAATCCTAATAATTAATCTTTATCTTGTTAAGATCACGAGATAAATACACAAGTCTTTGTTTGATAAAATAATAAAATAAAAGTAACTTTGGAGAGAAAAATATTTTGAATTGAAGGACACAGAAATGGTTTTTATTTAAGAAAATTATTTTACAGTATAATAAATTTTCTTCCAGCAATTTTCATACCTATTTCCAATGTTTGCATTTTTTCAGCCCTAAAGTAACTGGAAAATTTAATGATCTAAAAAAGTTATTACATTCTTCTATCAAGCACATTTTATAAATAAAAGCAATATGTACCTTTTAACGTTAATTTAAAATATTTTCAAATGTAATTTTTTAAAGTAAAAATTCACTTAAACATGGTTGTGTGTGTGGTTTCCTACACTTAAAAAACTTTATTCAGTTTTTGAACCTTATTTCTACTATGACTTCTTTGGAATAAAAATAAGTTATTTAAAAATACTAAAATATAGGAATCGATAAAAGGAAAAAAGCTATTTTTTTAAACTTACTTCGTTAGATACTTCTTAATGTAGAAATAAACGTTTGTAGGCTGTGAAGCAAAAGATAATTTAATAATTATGGAAGCAATAAACAAAAATAATTACAGTTGCACTTAATTACCTACTTTTAATACATGTCTAGATAACATCCATTATGAATGTCTTAATTACATCCACCGTGGTCGTCCAAATTACATCTATCATGGACGCATAAATTACATCTATTACAGATCCAATTGTTAATACTCCAAAACTCGTCCATCGTGGATGTCAATCCGACGTTCCTCTCTAGTCGACAGAAAACCATCCAGTTCACATCTTACGATGAACATCTTTATGACGTCCGCAAGGTATCCAGGACGTCTTTTGGACTCTATAAATCTTTAAAAGACGTTTAATAGATGTGTATGTTCTATGGGATGGGTTGCCCAATTGAGAAAAGACCTGGCTTAACTCCAGGTCATTTCTCGAAATCAAGAACTCTAGGTCATTGACATATGACTACACTGGAATCAAAGGTCTCGAATTTAGATTCCATCATTTCGGTAACTATCGTAAGAAATTCTTCGTAATTTATATTGGCCTTTCTTTCACCCGTAAATAAAGGGTTAAAGGATTTAACTCCTGTTTCTCTCCCAGAGTCCACAAAAATTTGGAGCTCCAGAGCGAGATAAAGGACCATTTAATTTGTTCAGAGGTTAGGAACTTACTTAGTACCTCATCCAGATGGTTTATTAATCTATACAATCGCTTATGTTCTGACTGGGCACTCAAAAATTTTTTCCACTGTCGGAGAACAAAATCCTACATTTGCCACGTTGGGCAAAGAATATTTTCAAAGCTGCAATAAATGCCTTCGACGTTAAGTCTCAAACTATCTCAATGTTAATAGTTTTAGTGACCATATAGATAAAAATAGCAACATAAACCTTATGAAGTGTACCTTTTCTTTGATTTCTATACCTAATAATAAATGCTCCTGCAAAATATTCACCAATATTTGTAAGTGAAGGACTTAAACTAACTCTCTCCTGAAGAGGATTTCCAATTAATTGCTCTACTGCCATAGCCTTGTTATTTGTACAATTTACGCAATTATGTACAATTTTCCTTACCATGTTTCTGCCATTTATAGCCCAAAGTTTTTCTCTTGTGTAATACAAGAGAGATTGTATTGTAGTCCAATAGGAAAATATTTTTTGTCGAAATGTTCCATAATTAAGTAAGTTAGCTTACTTTTTGCAGGAAGAATAATTTGGTAATTTTTTCTGCTAACCTATATCGGAATTTTGAAGACGCCCTTCAACCCTGATGACATCATTTGTATCACAGAAAGGGTTTAAGGAATTTAAAGAACCTTTACCTGGAAGGGGTTTACTTCCCTTTAAGGCCTTATATTCCTCCCTAAATTCTTTTAATTGAACACTGGAAATTAAATTCATTTCTGCAAAATGAAATTCTTCCCTGAAGATCGGTTCATGAGCTTGTCATCCCTTGTTTTAATATTATGAAGAAATCTGAAACAAAAGCTTAAAATTCTAATTAGTTTAATATATATATTGGTGACCTTAAGAATATGAGCTAAAACTAAATTATCATATCAATATATTATTATGCAATAAAATCAATTATACAAAATATCAATTATTATGTAATAAAGCCTCAAAAATTATTATTAATGTTCTAATTAACTTAAAATTATGCAACCAATATAAAAATATCTATACCTATTAGCTTCATTTTGTCATGGTTTGCTTAGTATTGAACCACTTCTTTTTAGCTTTATTATGAGATGCGATAATTGCATTTCTATTCAAATGCCTAGTTCGTATCAATGTTCTCAAGCGACAGTCAGTTTATAGTAGGAAAAGAATATTCTATTTCATTTATTAATGTAGCAACGACATTTTCCTTCTAAAAAAATGTGTCGTCATGAAATTCATGAAAATTCCTTTTATGGTTTTGTAGAAATATTAAGTCCCTCTCTCAGTAGAAACTAAAATAATGCAAGTGGAAAGATTAAGCATCTCGATTGCATTTTTTAATATATTTCCAAGTGATATACCTTTAATTTTATAAACAATATAACCTGCCACATTAACCATAGCTTCTTCTTCAAATAGAGATACATCACACTTTCGATTGTAAGAGGCAAGTCCTTTTTCCCAAGGTAATGGAAAAGGATCGATTTTTTAAGAATTCAAGATTTAACTCATCCCCTTGAGAAAAAAATGGAAAACTTCTTATTTCACTCGTTCTTCATTTTCCAAGGAGTTTGCTTTCAGTGACAAATTAAGTTATTTATGAGTGACCAATGTGTTTTTTTAAACAAATAATTACGTCAGAAAGAAAAAGATGCATCTCGCATCTTGAATTAGGTCTATTTGTTAAATATCACTTATGAGTTTCAAATCTTCATCGAGAGAATAAATCCGTAAAAAGACTGAGATATTTGAAACAATAATTCTCTTTTCTGAAAAAGTAAAACTGATTATTTTTTTAAATACACGTAAATTAACGAAATCAAGGAGGAAGTTATCAAAGTTTCTTTTTGAGCTTCAAAGTAATTTTGGATTCCAGAAGCGGCATTTAAAGGCTTGTTACTCCGGGGTATTGGTATAAAAATGTTCATAATATCAAATAAATTACCTATCAATGAAAAGAATGCAGCCGCTTTCGTGCTACCAGCGAAATCCATTATAGATTTAGTAGTAGTTTCTGAAAACAGAGTTTTTCCAGGTGCAAACATTTTGTCTTTCGTTTCCATTAATAGTTAGAAGTTAGGACTTTAGTTTATGACAAATTATGTCACCGATATCTGTATTCATTACCTCATTCAAGATTCTAAAATTTATTAAGGCATCTTTGTGCTTCCATTCTTTCTAAAATATTTGATTTTCTTTTGGAAATCGATGAAATATCGTGTGTTTTCCTTTAGTAGTTTGATATACAAATATATATATATATATATATATATATATATATATATATATATATATATATATATATATATATATATATATATATATATATATATATATATATATATATATATATATATATATATATATATATATATATATATATATATATATATATTATTTATATATAGCTGGGCACGTAAAAACAACACACCATGCCATGATTTTCTTTTTAAAAAATGCACTTTCTAAAATTAAAATTTGAACAGAGAACAAGGCAAAATGTAATACAGTAGCGATTAAACACAAACAAGCATAGATAATGCCAGTCAGTTGAGGTCTAGTGACAAAGTCTCGCTTTTCTCCTGAAAGTAGAACCCCTTAATTACCCAGGCTGATGCATGAGATTTCCACTGTCCAAATCTTGGCGACAGTAATGTATCTCTATGGGGTTTTTTGCTAATTGCCATGAGAAATAAAGGAATTTCAAGTAAAATTTTAAAAATTTTTTGCTACCAAACGTTGGATGTAGGCAATAAGATTATTTTGTGGGTCATTAAATAATGAAAACAGAAACGTTTAAACCATTAATAGTCGAAACTATTTTATGATGTTTATGGTTTGCTACTTTTCCTTTTAAATCGCCCTTTTGGCACAATCTGAGTTTGCTTATTTTGGTAATATCAATATTCTTAAGCTAAATAATATATTTTATAATTAATGGAAAAGAGTTTATTTAAATGTAATTAAGTTTAAATTTAACATCTTATTACATGGTATCTTGTTCTAAGTGTGTGTTTATCATTTTATTTATATCTGAATTACATAGCTTGTAAATTAATTTTGTTATGTTTTTAAATTTTGTATTTTACCGCCACCAAACACATTTAGCGTTATAAATCCTTTTTTTCTGTAGAATTTATTATAGTTTTAATCATAATGAGTATTTTTTATTTTATTTGGCACCAAATTATTAGCAGTATAAGTTTTCGGAGGAAAAATTGCCGCTGCAGTTTATTTTTTCTTTTGCTCGAAAAAAGGGGTTCCGGACGAAGCGCTGAGGATTATATACTTCAAATTAAGGTAAATATAATGTGTAAGATGCATAATATTTTTACTACACAGTTCCGAAGCACACTATTGTAATTTCAAGTGTTTTTAGCAAGTACTAAACATCAATGTTTTCCTAAATTCTTATTTTAAAAGTTAGTTTCTTAAATTTTAAAATAAAGGATTTTAGTGTTGTATTTTAATGTATAGTTCCATATAGCCAAATGGGCAAAACTGGTTTTAGAGACGCTTGTCAAGTAGGGTTACCTTTTTAAAATCTTTGGAAGAGAGATCCTGGTATCCTATAATTTGGAATTAATCGCTAAATACGGTAATTTGTGATTCTAATAAAAGTGAAATTTAGAAATATATTCACATAACTTAATAATTACGCAATTTTCAATGATTAAAAAAATTAACTTATTATTTAATTACTCGCATCCCGTTGACGAAAGCAACTCAACAATGAAAATTAGCTTATAAATAACACATATCACACTTTTAATTTTTGAACATCAGATAACATATATGGATATCGGGAAAATTTTGAACTAGCACTTTTTGGATCTAAAAACATCGATGGCAAAATTCGGGTTTTCCTTAATAGAATAACTTATTCCCGAATTTGTGAACCCTCTGTAATAAGTGAGCATAAAAAATTAATGTAATTTTATAAAAGTAAATATAAAAAGAACTGTGTTTTCAAATTAAGTTTTTTAAAGGTTTCCTATTTTATAAACATGCTTTGCTTCACTTTTCTTAAATTGCTTATTTTAGTCATCTTAAGAAAATTGTTTTGTAAATTTTATTTCAATGGCAATGATATTTAATAATTTTCTAGAAAAACTACGAGTTTTATTTTGATTTAAAAATGTTTTACACGTGTACTTCTCATATTTCTATTGTCATGGGATATTTTTGAAGAATAAAAAATAATGATTTGTCAGATTAATTATTAATAAAATATTGACAGATTGATGATGAAGACCTGATGTGAATTTAGGAACAATTTTACGCAGAATGTAAAAAATGTCCTCAAATTTAACATTAGGTAAAAGAAGTTAGCTCAGCTGCAATATTTTTTTCCATACAATGTTTCTGCATCAAAAGTGCCAAAATTCTTTCGTTATTTGTGCAGGTGAAAGGAATTATGGAATATAATTCTTTTCATTTGTGATAAAATTTATATTGAAGAAAATATTTCATTTTACTTTTATTTCAGTTCTAGAATTTAATGCTTTCATAATAATATTTGGAAAAATCAAACTGGTCAGTAGTAAATTTTTCCTTAAGTCCATTGATTCTTGTTTTTTTTTTTTTTTTTTTTTTTTTTTTTTTTTTTTAAATATTGCGTAAAAAGTTTGCAGTAATTATCTCGAAATTATATTCTTTAGATCACAATTAGACCAAACGAATTAAATACTTAAAAATTTTGAAATCATTTTTATGATTTATTCTGTCATTTATGCAAAAAGTCAATGCATTAAAACTAAGGATTTACAAATAAATTAGATAATTTAATGCATATGATGTAATTATTTTATGTAAAATGAAATATTACATTAAAAGTCTTTTCAAAATATTTTATGATTCATTTCTATATTTATTATTATTTAATTATTTTTATTTATTTTATAATTTAATTTTTTATTTTTAGATATAAAACAATATATTATTATTCTATTAATTTTTATACATTAAATTAGTAATTAATGAACACAATAATTAATAAAAATTCAATAATTTCGTAATTCCTTATTAGTTTAATGAATTATAAGGGAATTTTAAAGCATTATTCATTTTTATGAATTTATAATTTAGAACATCACTGAGATGTATGAATACTTTAAAAAAATCTATTCTTTTCTTTTGTACATTTATTCCCTTATTAATCAATTATAAATAAAGCAAACAAAAAAAATCACTGGAGACAATAATATACTAGCATATATGCAAAAATATATATATGTTAGAATTATCGATCTTAACCATTATATTTAAACATTTGGTAGCACTTACAGTTTCAAAAAGTCCTTAAATAATGAAATATTCTTCTTTTTCTTAATGTCTGTTAAGCTAACCGCTGACTCACATTTTTCATAACTACATTTGACATTTATATTTAATTTTAGCATAATAAATATAATTTTAAAAAAATCTCATTATTTAGAACTGCATAAAAAACTGCAAGAGCATCTGGGTAACAATTATTGTAATTTAGATTCAAATGTCAAATTTCATTCCATAGAAAACAACCATTTTTATATATCTATTGCATATAGAACGAAATTTTTGTAGTTTAGAAAAAATTATTAGCATAAAGTATTTTATATACTCATATCATTCTGCAGATTACAAATTTTAGAATTTCTAGAATGCTTTAAATTATAGTAATATATAGTAATAATTAATGAAAAAATGAATTGTATTTATAATTAACTATTTCATGCTTAAAAATTTGCTATTAATATTCCACAAAAATAAATATTCTGAAGTAAATTTACATTTGAAGACGATAAGTTTAAAACCCTTTTTTTATAAATGAAGTCGGTTCTTAGAAACTTCTATTTTTGATGAATTGTGTTGAAGATTGTTATTTTCAGTCTTCAAATGATAGATAAATTGTGAATCATCTATTTGTAATTTAATCACACGATTAGTTTTTGTCGTATCATTGAAGATTGATCGCAACACCTGGTTTTCGTCAAAGAATTCGCTTTCGAAGTCTGTCACCCTAGACAATTCTCAGTGGCCATAACTTATAGTATGAAAAGTGAGGAAGTTGGAAAGGTAAACAGATAGAATGGTTTTGGTTGGGGAAGACAACAAAGAGATACAAAAGCTTAGAATGTCCAGGATGAAAAGATCACGTGGTTCGTAAGACAGGCGCAGGCATGAAATCAAAGAAACAGGTGTGAACTCTCTGGCGGCCTTTTATTTACCCGTATATTTCCACAAACCATTAGGCCAGAAATCAAGCAAGCTATTGTGTAGAAGGTCATTTGGGTCAAGTTAGTTGGCGAAAATCTGGGGCTGTTTAGTAACGGTCATTCACAAAACTTTGATTTTTTACTTGGATGCATGTGTGTTCTGTCAAGAATTCGACAAACGTATACTTAACGATTATTTATTGATTGCTTTTAAGCTTGAATTATACATTTTAATCAAAGTTGGCTGTAAAGTGATATACATTTTTCATTTTATGCACTTATTATTCACGTAAAATGAAAATCACCAGCTTTTTCATTATATGTAAATTGTTTTGCAAATTTTTAGTAAAATCCACTAGAAAATTTATTTAGATGAGTAATATCAGATGAATAAATACCAAATTTACAGATTTTACTCGTGAATTTTTCTGTCACAGAGTACTTTAAATTATTGCGTGTTTCTTTCTATACATATTCTTAACAAAAGTTTCTTTCCCTGAAAGTTTTTCTTCCAAATTTTTCTCAACTATCTTAGCAGTCAGTGAAAAGTTTTTTAATTTTGAAAAAATTGAGGAAACTATTAAAATATAGCACTTGACAATGAAGTCTACTTTAACACACCTGCTAAGAACGTCTATTATTTTTACGTTATTATCAGTAATCAGCTTATCAATAAAATAAAGGATTTATTAAACATTTTCTTAGGACAACTTAAAAAATAAGCTCATAAAAAGCTTGCAATATTAATAAATTTACCCTAAATCGAATTTCTAATAATATGATAAAACAACACGATTAACTACTCATAATGATAGAAATTTTATATTCATGACTCAATTTTAGAATGGATTATTAGTTTTAACGTGGTCAAATGTTCCATTTTGAAGTGTCATATATTTATACATATAATATATTTTGCAGCTACTAACTTTTTTAAAATTGCAAGCTATTTCTATTTATGAGCGAAAATTATAAGTACTTAATTCGTATTATAAATTACTTAAATTTTTTCTCTTAGAAAAAGCCGGAGAACAAAAATCTTTAACTTCTGATTTTTCTCTTTAGCACTGATAATTAAAGGTACTTTTTAATGTACATTTTGCAAAGATTATATATTAGAAAAAAGTATTACACCTACATGTGTTTAAAAATAAAAAATACAATAATCAAACTTAAAAAGCAAAGAATCTTTTCTATGGATAGCATTCTAATTTGTGATATATATATATATATATATATATATATATATATATATATATATATATATATATATATATATATATATATATATATATATATATATATATATATATATATATATATCTATATCTATATATATATATATATATATATATATATATATATATATATATATATATATATATATATATATATATATATATATATATATATATATATATATATATATATATATATATATATATATATATATATATATATATATATATATATATATATATATATATATATATATATATATGCTTTTTCAGAATTTTTACACACATTATGTATTATTTTACCCAAGTAACTTTTAAGGATTGGAACATTTAATTCTTTTCTCATTTTTTAATTAAATAAAATATAATTCATTGTAATTATAAAATAAACATGACAATTCAAATTATGATAATTTTGTAGAACTGAGTGGAGATTTAAATAGATAAAAGCTGTAAATAAAACAATAAATGAATTCTTTCCGTTCAAATTTTATATCTTGAAATAAATATTTAATAATTCTTCCCAAATTATATAAAGAATTAATATACTCAAGAAATTCTTAACAAACTTGTGTATAGTACATAGATTCCTATTGACATTCATATAAAGAAAACTTAGCATAAAAATATGATGCCTCAAAAATATATATACTATATATATATATATATATATATATATATATATATATATATATATATATATATATATATATATATATATATATATATATATATATATATATATGAAATAAAATAAGTTGCTGATTATTCAGAGATGAAAGTGACCACAGAGAATATTATTCCTGTGTACAGATATTATTTCTGCTGATTTAAATGAACGAAAAGGCACTTTAACATATCAAAACTTTAAATCATATCTGAATAAAAATACCAACCATTCTCTTTACAAATTAAACAATTTTAGTTAAGAGAATATATTATGAATAAAAAACCTTTTATATAGAACTAAAGACTATTACTATAGAGAACCTAAAAATAACCTTTTAATTATAGCTTTTAAAACTAATTTCATATTTTCAGTAAATGAAGAATGATATCTGAATACATTGTTATGAGCTATCATTTCATGAATTAAGATGTAAAATAGAATCAACAGAATGTAACTCTATGTTTATTTATTTATTTATATTAATGAAAGAAATAAAATCTTTTGTTTCATTCTTTAAGTTAAGGAAATATAATTTATAAGAGCTGGAAATCATGCTAAGAACTTAATTCAACTTTTATAATTGTATTGAATAGATTAAATCAATGACGGAGTCTGCAAGAAATTTATTCGAATTGTTTGAAATTCTTTAAAATAATTCCTGCCTCGAAACATATTTATCATTATAATTTAAATTATTCAATAAAACTAATTTTTCTCATATATTTTAAATAATGATAACAGAAATAATATTTTAGTAAGGAGATAATACAGTTTCCCTCTTATTAACGAAAACAACTTAGCTAAAGTAATCATTTTAAAGAAACAAAGAATATTTATCAGTTAGATAAAATTTTAAGAACGTAATGACTTTTTCAATTAAAAATTTTAAGAACGTAATGATTATTAATAATTTTAAAATTTATTAATAAATAATTAAATTTATTTAAACCATTGATTTTTACTAAATTAAATAATTCAATTCGATTTTAGAATATATATTGAATATAATACTTTAATTGAATATCTCAAAAATTAAGTCTTTTGACTGGAGTCAGTGAAATAATATATTAATTTTTTAAAGTTCTACAAATGTAGGAGGGTAAAATTGTAGTATCTGAACTCCATTGTAATGCACAATTAAGTGTATTTTTCAATTTTTTCCCCTCTCACTAAATGCTAATAAAAAATAGCTTGAAAAGAAATTTGTCTTTGGAAAAGCCATAACAGTGTCATAAGTATCAGCTTCTGAACAGTAGCGTATTTTTCAAGCTATCATTATTGAATAAAGTAAAAAATATGTAACAAACAATTTTTTACTTCCTCCAATAATAAGTTCTACAAATACAGAAGGAATCGTAAACAATGGGTTCCATGTACATTTCATCAAATACATTATTAATTATTTATTAATAAACCCTTTTATTGATAATTAATTAATAAAGTATTTGATAATAATAAGTAAATATTTTGAATCCCTTTTAATTAAAAGTATTTTTTTATTTAATGATTGTATATTAAATCTTTATAAAATGCTGCTTTATTAGAAATTAATATTTTTTCATCACTCAGAATTATATCTGAATATCAAATAAATTTCCTATTTCAACAAAATAATCATCCTTTTAAAAATTACAATAAGGTTTTTTAAAGAAAAGTTTAATTTTCAAATACAATTATATATATATATATATATATATATATATATATATATATATATATATATATATATATATATATATATATATATATATATATATATATATATATATATATATATATATATATATATATATATATATATATATATATATATATATATATATATATATATATATATATATATATATATATATATATATATATATATATATATATGTATAAATATGTATTTATATATATATATATGTATAAATATGTATTTATATATATATATATATATGTATATATAGTATATATATACATAAATATATGTATGTATATATATATATATAGATATGTATGTAGATATGTAAATACATATTTAAGTGAAAATAAAATCTTAAAATACTCTTTGAAAACAAAAGTATCGTACAAGAAATGAATGCTTTAACAGAATACTCAAATTATAGACAACGTCTGTCAAATGGAGTTCATTTAACATTTATTAATAAAAGTAATGAGAATACCAGTTTATTTAAGAAAATACTATAATCAAGAATAATCAAAATTTAGTAAAGAATTATAGTATAAGATTGACTAAAATATTTTTTATACATAATATTGAGCTTTGAATAGTTTAACAATAATTTTATTTACGTATTAATTTGTTTCATTTTTAATGCAGCAGGATATTTCGAAAACTTTGATTAAAACTAAGTTATAAACATTATAATGATTTTTACTCAAATATTTCTGTATGATGTGAATGAAATGTAATGTGAAATTATTTAATTACTTCAGTTCTGAATAGCCTAGTTCAGTGCTGTAAACTTTAGTTTCATGATTTAAAAATAATTAAATTTTTAATTTCTGTGTAGAAATATTGAATTCGATTTGTAAATATGTGCTGATAAAATATTGGAAAGATTGTGTGCGCTAAACTACATGAAATGTGATAGGAAAATATATGTAGTTATGACATATGTTTGCCTTGTGATAATAATCTAAAAAGTATTATTTTAAAAAATATTGAGCAGAGAAACCTAAATAGTATCAAAAATTATGTAAATATTTCTAAATTTACTAGATAATTTAGTGCACCGAAAAATTTAATAAAATAAACTATAATAAGAAATGCAAAAATTATAATCTAGATGAAATTTTAATATTATACACGTATATCTTACTTATTATCTTCTATGTTATCTTATATCAACAAATATTTGTTATCTACTAAGTAAAAGTATCTGCCAAATTTAATTGTTCATTTTAAATAATATTAAAATCTTTCTTACTTACTTTTAGTTATCTAATAATTGCTCATTAATTGGAGATTCCCGTTTCTAAAATATTCTGGGCTTTGAAATTTATTTTAAAAATCTATTTATCTAACAACAATCCATTATAACAGATTCAATAGCAATCAGCTAACTCGTGTTTTTAAGGGAGAATTGGAAGAATCTTTACGGAACAATCAATCATGAAAATACAAAGGCGATTGTCGTGTCAACGATTTGTTTGCTTTTAAAATAACCTTTTCTTTTGTTACTTTTCAAACTGGATCGAAGTGGGCAGAAAATAGAAACTTCAACAGCGGCAGTTATTACAAGCGGATATTCAACTGATCGTATAACATCCCCCAAAGCAGACAAAAATGCTTGTTTGTTGTGAAGTGACACTCGTGAAATGGGAAAGACATGCAGAGATGATGATGTTTCTGCCTGTTGTCAAACATCTTTGTTCCGGATGTATTGGTTAGCTGACTTATGCTTATTCGGTTGACCAGAGGGAATCGACTTAATGAGGAATCCTTTGAAAGGAATGGAAGATTTATGTTCCCTCAGCTGACAGAAGGATTGAAGCGTTAAAGACTTAAATGTAACATAAAGAGAGAGAGAATGGATGACTGAAGACTTCGATTGTTGACACCACATCTCCAGAATTGCATAACTAGAATGTATTGGAAATATAACGAGAGCCTGGATGACTGAAGACTTCGATGAGGGAACCCTTTGAAAAGAGTTTATGGGACGCTAGTTGCCACTTTGGATGGCGGAGTTCCTGGGCAACAGGCGTAATTTAATTAATTAGCTCTTAAAGGGTATAATTGTTAGCCCTAATAAGAGTAGTTTAAGATGTAAAAATGAACTCTGAATCCTATCATTTGGTTTATCATCAAGTCCGGTACTTTCATAGGGTGTGGCCAAGCCACATGGTAACCTACCTGTTATATTCTGTTTATTGAAATCAATTATGAAGGGCTGTTACTTAACATAGGGGGAGTACATTACATAACAGTTAACAATCTGGTTACATGTATCTTGGTTATAACAATTATAATTATAGTATTTTCTTTTTCCGGTTACATATTGATTAGTAGTTAACATTTCCTGGTTAGTAACAAAGTATACTTACATACTTCCAATTATCTTATAAAACATATTTACATTATATAAAAAAACAATAAGGCTATTTATAATATTTTAGTTTACAATTCTTGAAGATAATAAGATTACTATTTACAGTATTTACATATTATGTAATGGAGCTTTCTTAAAATTACATAATAAAAGCAAGAATGAAATTTATATATACCTTAAGTACATTTGACACAGTTTTAGTAAAGTGCAGCTTTTTATTCCACTGATCAATTACGTAAATGCAAATATTCGGTAGCCAAAAATTGCAAGAAAAAAATTGCTAATTCTGAAATATAATTACTAGAATTCTCTCTCTAACTTGTGCTTTAATTAAACGCATTTAGTATTAGTAACTGTTACTATTACAATTCTAATTGACTAAATGTATGAAGGCAAGGAATAATTTAGTATTAAATTCGGTAAATTGAGAAATTAAAGAAGAGTTTTATAGTGATCAATTTTAGAACAACTGTTTCAGGACTCATTCCCCTTCTCGGATGGATGATGGATGACCTTGACAAGTCCCTCGACATTAAATCGAGGAGAGTGCCGTGACCATCGGGCTGCTGATTGGGGGGGTAAAGAAATACCTGGACTTCATGGTAATTTGTCTGAAATGACGTTTGATCTTTTTCTATTAATTTCTTGATTGTTATCATATTGAGGTTAAATATTGATAAGATAGTTAGGAATTTGTTTTAGATTTTCGTAAAATTTACCCGGAAGTTTTAATACGTGATTTGTGTAGGATTCGATATTATATTCTTTAAGTGTAATAAGGTAATGCTAATTGCAGAATTTTATGAAAATACTTCTATTCGTTTTTGTGGGAGATTGAGTTGTTTTTTGCTGAAATACATAAGATATCACTTCGGACAATTGAGCGCACCATACAATGACTCACTTTTCTCCTAAAATATACTTTTTATAATAAAATGAATACCACAGTTAGTCTAGAAACATTATTTACTATAAAATTAAACCATTTATTTCTATATCTATTGGCCATTTTTTAAGATATTGAGGAAATTTTGGATTTTGATCTCAAATGTAATTGGGAATCTGAAGTCACTTGTGTCACTTGAGATTGTCTGTGTGCAAATTCTGGCCATAGGAAACTTATGAAAAACCATATAAAGATTAAGTGTAATAAGGTAATGCTAATTGCAGAATTTTATGAAAATACTTCTATTCGTTTTTGTGGGAGATTGTGTTGTTTTTTGCTGAAATACATAAGATATCACTTCGGACAATTGAGCGCACCATACAATGACTCACTTATCTCCTAAAATATACTTTTTATAATAAAATGAATACCACAGTTAGTCTAGAAACATTATTTACTATAAAATTAAACCATTTATTTCTATATCTATTGGCCATTTTTTAAGATATTGAGGAAATTTTGGATTTTGATCTCAAATGTAATTGGGAATCTGAAGTCACTTGTGTCACTTGAGATTGTCTGTGTGCAAATTCTGGCCATAGGAAACTTATGAAAAACCATATAAAGATTAAGTGTAATAAGGTAATGCTAATTGCAGAATTTTATGAAAATACTTCTATTCGTTTTTGTGGGAGATTGAGTTGTTTTTTGCTGAAATACATAAGATATCACTTCGGACAATTGAGCGCACCATACAATGACTCACTTTTCTCCTAAAATATACTTTTTATAATAAAATGAATACCACAGTTAGTCTAGAAACATTATTTACTATAAAATTAAACCATTTATTTCTATATCTATTGGCCATTTTTTAAGATATTGAGGAAATTTTGGATTTTGATCTCAAATGTAATTGGGAATCTGAAGTCACTTGTGTCACTTGAGATTGTCTGTGTGCAAATTCTGGCCATAGGAAACTTATGAAAAACCATATAAAGATTAAGTGTAATAAGGTAATGCTAATTGCAGAATTTTATGAAAATACTTCTATTCGTTTTTGTGGGAGATTGAGTTGTTTTTTGCTGAAATACATAAGATATCACTTCGGACAATTGAGCGCACCATACAATGACTCACTTTTCTCCTAAAATATACTTTTTATAATAAAATGAATACCACAGTTAGTCTAGAAACATTATTTACTATAAAATTAAACCATTTATTTCTATATCTATTGGCCATTTTTTAAGATATTGAGGAAATTTTGGATTTTGATCTCAAATGTAATTGGGAATCTGAAGTCACTTGTGTCACTTGAGATTGTCTGTGTGCAAATTCTGGCCATAGGAAACTTATGAAAAACCATATAAAGATTAAGTGTAATAAGGTAATGCTAATTGCAGAATTTTATGAAAATACTTCTATTCGTTTTTGTGGGAGATTGAGTTGTTTTTTGCTGAAATACATAAGATATCACTTCGGACAATTGAGCGCACCATACAATGACTCACTTTTCTCCTAAAATATACTTTTTATAATAAAATGAATACCACAGTTAGTCTAGAAACATTATTTACTATAAAATTAAACCATTTATTTCTATATCTATTGGCCATTTTTTAAGATATTGAGGAAATTTTGGATTTTGATCTCAAATGTAATTGGGAATCTGAAGTCACTTGTGTCACTTGAGATTGTCTGTGTGCAAATTCTGGCCATAGGAAACTTATGAAAAACCATATAAAGATTAAGTGTAATAAGGTAATGCTAATTGCAGAATTTTATGTAAATACTTCTATTCGTTTTTGTGGGAGATTGAGTTGTTTTTTGCTGAAATACATAAGATATCACTTCGGACAATTGAGCGCACCATACAATGACTCACTTTTCTCCTAAAATATACTTTTTATAATAAAATGAATACCACAGTTAGTCTAGAAACATTATTTACTATAAAATTAAACCATTTATTTCTATATCTATTGGCCATTTTTTAAGATATTGAGGAAATTTTGGATTTTGATCTCAAATGTAATTGGGAATCTGAAGTCACTTGTGTCACTTGAGATTGTCTGTGTGCAAATTCTGGCCATAGGAAACTTATGAAAAACCATATAAAGATTAAGTGTAATAAGGTAATGCTAATTGCAGAATTTTATGAAAATACTTCTATTCGTTTTTGTGGGAGATTGAGTTGTTTTTTGCTGAAATACATAAGATATCACTTCGGACAATTGAGCGCACCATACAATGACTCACTTTTCTCCTAAAATATACTTTTTATAATAAAATGAATACCACAGTTAGTCTAGAAACATTATTTACTATAAAATTAAACCATTTATTTCTATATCTATTGGCCATTTTTTAAGATATTGAGGAAATTTTGGATTTTGATCTCAAATGTAATTGGGAATCTGAAGTCACTTGTGTCACTTGAGATTGTCTGTGTGCAAATTCTGGCCATAGGAAACTTATGAAAAACCATATAAAGATTAAGTGTAATAAGGTAATGCTAATTGCAGAATTTTATGAAAATACTTCTATTCGTTTTTGTGGGAGATTGAGTTGTTTTTGCTGAAATACATAAGATATCACTTCGGACAATTGAGCGCACCATACAAAGACTCACTTTTCTCCTAAAATATACTTTTTATAATAAAATGAATACCACAGTTAGTCTAGAAACATTATTTACTATAAAATTAAACCATTTATTTCTATATCTATTGGCCATTTTTTAAGATATTGAGGAAATTTTGGATTTTGATCTCAAATGTAATTGGGAATCTGAAGTCACTTGTGTCACTTGAGATTGTCTGTGTGCAAATTCTGGCCATAGGAAACTTATGAAAAACCATATAAAGATTAAGTGTAATAAGGTAATGCTAATTGCAGAATTTTATGTAAATACTTCTATTCGTT
The DNA here is from genome assembly GCA_037975125.1 of Latrodectus hesperus. Taxonomy (NCBI): domain Eukaryota; kingdom Metazoa; phylum Arthropoda; class Arachnida; order Araneae; family Theridiidae; genus Latrodectus; species Latrodectus hesperus. Next base: position 81,601,898 of record CM075853.1, read on the forward strand.
TTTGTGGGAGATTGAGTTGTTTTTTGCTGAAATACATAAGATATCACTTCGGACAATTGAGCGCACCATACAATGACTCACTTTTCTCCTAAAATATACTTTTTATAATAAAATGAATACCACAGTTAGTCTAGAAACATTATTTACTATAAAATTAAACCATTTATTTCTATATCTATTGGCCATTTTTTAAGATATTGAGGAAATTTTGGATTTTGATCTCAAATGTAATTGGGAATCTGAAGTCACTTGTGTCACTTGAGATTGTCTGTGTGCAAATTCTGGCCATAGGAAACTTATGAAAAACCATATAAAGATTAAGTGTAATAAGGTAATGCTAATTGCAGAATTTTATGTAAATACTTCTATTCGTTTTTTGTGGGAGATTGAGTTGTTTTTTGCTGAAATACATAAGATATCACTTCGGACAATTGAGCGCACCATACAATGACTCACTTTTCTCCTAAAATATACTTTTTATAATAAAATGAATACCACAGTTAGTCTAGAAACATTATTTACTATAAAATTAAACCATTTATTTCTATATCTATTGGCCATTTTTTAAGATATTGAGGAAATTTTGGATTTTGATCTCAAATGTAATTGGGAATCTGAAGTCACTTGTGTCACTTGAGATTGTCTGTGTGCAAATTCTGGCCATAGGAAACTTATGAAAAACCATATAAAGATTAAGTGTAATAAGGTAATGCTAATTGCAGAATTTTATGTAAATACTTCTATTCGTTTTTGTGGGAGGTTGAGTTGTTTTTTGCTGAAATACATAAGATATCACTTCGGACAATTGAGCGCACCATACAAAGACTCACTTTTCTCCTAAAATATACTTTATAATAAAATGAATACCACAGTTAGTCTAGAAACATTATTTACTATAAAATTAAACCATTTATTTCTATATCTATTGGCAATTTTTTAAGATATTGAGGAAATTTTAAATTTTCATCTCAAATGTAATTGGGAATCTGAAGTCACTTGTGTCACTTGAGCTTGTCTGTGTGCAAATTCTGGCCATAGAAAACTTATGAAAAACCATATAAAGATTAAGTGTAATAAGGTAATGCTAATTGCAGAATTTTATGTAAATACTTCTATTCGTTTTTGTGGGAGATTGAGTTGTTTTTTGCTGAAATACATAAGATATCACTTCGGACAATTGAGCGCACCATACAAAGACTCACTTTTCTCCTAAAATATACTTTTTATAATAAAATGAATACCACAGTTAGTCTAGAAACATTATTTACTATAAAATTAAACCATTTATTTCTATATCTATTGGCCATTTTTAAGATATTGAGGAAATTTTGGATTTTGATCTCAAATGTAATTGGGAATCTGAAGTCACTTGTGTCACTTGAGATTGTCTGTGTGCAAATTCTGGCCATAGGAAACTTATGAAAAACCATATAAAGATTAAGTGTAATAAGGTAATGCTAATTGCAGAATTTTATGTAAATACTTCTATTCGTTTTTGTGGGAGATTGAGTTGTTTTTTGCTGAAATACATAAGATATCACTTCGGACAATTGAGCGCACCATACAATGACTCACTTTTCTCCTAAAATATACTTTTTATAATAAAATGAATACCACAGTTAGTCTAGAAACATTATTTACTATAAAATTAAACCATTTATTTCTATATCTATTGGCCATTTTTTAAGATATTGAGGAAATTTTGGATTTTGATCTCAAATGTAATTGGGAATCTGAAGTCACTTGTGTCACTTGAGATTGTCTGTGTGCAAATTCTGGCCATAGGAAACTTATGAAAAACCATATAAAGATTAAGTGTAATAAGGTAATGCTAATTGCAGAATTTTATGAAAATACTTCTATTCGTTTTTGTGGGAGATTGAGTTGTTTTTGCTGAAATACATAAGATATCACTTCGGACAATTGAGCGCACCATACAATGACTCACTTTTCTCCTAAAATATACTTTTTATAATAAAATGAATACCACAGTTAGTCTAGAAACATTATTTACTATAAAATTAAACCATTTATTTCTATATCTATTGGCCATTTTTTAAGATATTGAGGAAATTTTGGATTTTCATCTCAAATGTAATTGGGAATCTGAAGTCACTTGTGTCACTTGAGCTTGTCTGTGTGCAAATTCTGGCCATAGGAAACTTATGAAAAACCATATAAAGATTAAGTGTAATAAGGTAATGCTAATTGCAGAATTTTATGTAAATACTTCTATTCGTTTTTGTGGGAGATTGAGTTTGTTTTTTGCTGAAATACATAAGATATCACTTCGGACAATTGAGCGCACCATACAATGACTCACTTTTCTCCTAAAATATACTTTTTATAATAAAATGAATACCACAGTTAGTCTAGAAACATTATTTACTATAAAATTAAACCATTTATTTCTATATCTATTGGCCATTTTTTAAGATATTGAGGAAATTTTGGATTTTGATCTCAAATGTAATTGGGAATCTGAAGTCACTTGTGTCACTTGAGATTGTCTGTGTGCAAATTCTGGCCATAGGAAACTTATGAAAAACCATATAAAGATTAAGTGTAATAAGGTAATGCTAATTGCAGAATTTTATGAAAATACTTCTATTCGTTTTTGTGGGAGATTGAGTTGTTTTTTGCTGAAATACATAAGATATCACTTCGGACAATTGAGCGCACCATACAATGACTCACTTTTCTCCTAAAATATACTTTTTATAATAAAATGAATACCACAGTTAGTCTAGAAACATTATTTACTATAAAATTAAACCATTTATTTCTATATCTATTGGCCATTTTTTAAGATATTGAGGAAATTTTGGATTTTGATCTCAAATGTAATTGGGAATCTGAAGTCACTTGTGTCACTTGAGATTGTCTGTGTGCAAATTCTGGCCATAGGAAACTTATGAAAAACCATATAAAGATTAAGTGTAATAAGGTAATGCTAATTGCAGAATTTTATGTAAATACTTCTATTCGTTTTTGTGGGAGATTGAGTTGTTTTTGCTGAAATACATAAGATATCACTTCGGACAATTGAGCGCACCATACAAAGACTCACTTTTCTCCTAAAATATACTTTTTATAATAAAATGAATACCACAGTTAATTAAGCGATGTTTACTACCGTATCCCTTTGTTCTGGGTTATTTGCTCTATAAACCCACTTGTTCGTATTTTTACCACATTACCCGACCTTTATTATTTAAAATTTTATAAACTTAAATTTATCTATGTTTGATTAATTTTTAATATTACGTTATACTTTGTTGTCTTTTTAAAAACTACTTTTTACCATTACTTACTTGCAGCGTTGTTTATTATTGCTAACGAACTTCATTATGCTTTACTTTTTGTCCATTTTGTTTGGTTACTGGTCGATATTTTTACAGATTACATTCCCGCTGAAGCTCAATAAGATCGTTATATCTGTTCCGATTACAAAGTATATATTGTTTGGATCAGTTTACAATACGATTAATCTTTGGATATCATTTACCCAGCATCACTATTTATGTGTTGTTTCTCGATAGCTCTATTAATACCGCAGTCGAAGCGCGTTTATCATCATTGATCATTACCACTGGATTGATCTTCAAATATTTTAAGATTATTGCTGCGGCGCTATTGGGTTTATTATTATATTTACGGTTGATTTATTATACCATCACCATGGTGTTCATTTCCCGGCGTTACTTTATTGTGTTGTTTCAAGCACTTTTACATGAAATGCTTTATTCTTTTCATACTTTTGTTGTATATTGTGTTACGTTTGTTACATATTGAGTTATACCACAGGTGTATTAGCTGATGGTACTTAACATTTTATCATTTGCGGTCGTTGTACTGAAAGTAATACCATTCACCAGTCATTTTACAGTGTACACCACTATTTATCAGTGTTGTCATTTGCCCTCCGTCTTTCTCGCGATCCATTTGGTCATCCATTGAGTCAGTCACCGGATTCCGTCGCGGCTGATACCATTGTTGTATAGTATTCTTGATTTAATTACCCTGTTTTGCGGTCGTTTGACCGGTCTCTTACCAGTCATTTCACCCGATCTCATTTATCGTTATTTACATTATTGGCTACTAATATTACTACTTTTTAAGTCCATAATTTGGTTTGATGTATTACGTTGATTACTACGGTTTACGTTCTGACTTGATACAGGCTTTGCATTATTAACTAACTAATTCTAAGAAT